>WION01000260.1:0-74296 GCA_015039365.1 Amanita rubescens
GTAAGTCAGATGGGCGCTGCATGCGAAGCAATCTAACGAACGTGCAGCTATGCTTCTCAGTCTGCATCGTTATCTTCCCAATAGTCGGTTCAATGATTGGACAAATGCGGACGCTTAGCGTAAGCTACCAACGTAAACGGTTGGAAAAAACTTGATGTGTTTATACAGGGTTACAGCTTCCTCGCCAACTTTTGCGTGTGGTATGTTGATTCTAGCGTGAAACTGGCAGCTAATTAACCATTGGCTCGCAGGCTTAATTTGGCCATTATATTCATGGTCATGGGCTTCGTCGCTCATAGCCCGCCCAATTTTGGTGCTGCGTTGACGTCGTTAGGTGTCCCCGAAGGGCCTGTTGTAACAGAGTTGTTCGTCAATCTACCACTCTATTACAGGGTGAGTTGGGCACATCATCAGCCTGTTGGAGCTGAACCACTCACTGCTTATGACACAGGTCAACGGCATGATGAATATGGTCCGTGATTGCTAAATTAGTACTCATGCGTCATGACATACTTATCTTAATCTAGATTCTCGCTTACGGCGGCGCTATGTTGTTCGTTGAAATAGTCAGTCTAATCCTTCTACGTCAATCGACTCACCGTTGACGATCTATTATAAAACTTAATAGATGGCGGAGATGCGGCGCCCAATGGATTTCTGGAAAGGCCTTGTTTGTCCCTTCTATTATTGACCTGTGTCAAAATCTGACAGACAACACTATTCCGCTTTCGAAGGCCTTAGCACAAATACTCATCTTCATTGCTTATGTGCTATTTGGTTGCTTCGTTTACGTACGTCCTAGGTGCTTATAGGAAAGCCTTGTCATGAAACGCCGTTTACAGGGATTCCAAGGACAATTTACGCTACCATTAGCGTACCAAGGCGTCAGCAAGTATACATGGCAGACAGTCGGTTAGTCATCTATCATTTCTGGAGTATTTTACTCCGTGACGTCGGCAACTCTAGGAAATGCTATATCTCTCGTTACGGGTCTTATCGCGGGTGGTCTGTTCAGCCATGTCTCAACCAAGGTCCTCTACATCAACTTTGTCGAGGGCTTTGGCGGTCCTCGCTTGATGACTCCAAAGGGAAGGATTACCTGGGGAAGTACGTAGTTACGAGACTCGTGATAGGGCATTGCTGACTTACACTTCAAGTCCTGGTATTCTGCTATTGGTCAATTGGTTCGTACCAACCATCATATTTACAAACACTATTCACGTCTATTCCAGCGTTCGTCATTGGAGCTGCCATTCCTCAAGTCCAAACCATAAATGGTCTCATTGCCGCGGTCGCCGTTGTACAGTTTTCATACACCTTCCCGCCTTTATTCATGTTCGGATTTCTCGTTATGACCGACGGCGCCAGTGAAGATCGCCCACACACACCTGGCGGGGGGAGCAAAGGTAGGATTGATACATGGAGAAATTGGTCTCGCTGGAAGAGAGTAAGCGCCAGTGTGGTTTGTTTGGGTTTTAACTTACAACTACAGGGGCTCTTTGGTGGATCATGGTACCGCAAACTCTTCAAGTTATTCAATCTGTTGATCGGTTTGTCATGTCTGAGTGCAGCGTGTCTTGGAATCTGGGGAGCTGGTGAAGCTATTAAAGCGACCTTTGCGATTGCGGGCGCGGCGACTTCATTTGGGTGCCAAGCACCTGTTTGATAATGAACATCAGGTTCCTTATAATGATGATGATGCTTGCTATGCTTTCGTGCCGTATACTATTCGTGTTGTCTATCAGCTCTTTCCCACCACTGCGACTGCAATGCAGCAATCTTCCAAGCAAAAGGGATTCTACAACTAGTTTACCCAAACAAGAAGTGGTCTTCGTACATCTATGCCGCATTGGAGCGACAAGGTGATGATGCCATGAGTCGACAAGCCTCCTCCGAAGATCGAACGAAAAAAGGAACTGGATTTCCGGTGTCACTGTGCTGGTAAAGGTGGATCCACCTTCTACCTCTGATGGAGCAGGCAATTGAGCGCGCAAACGCTTCTTGTGCGCTGCGGGTAAGTGACATCATCGTCGATATTTTCGGGCCTTTCAAAATTCCGGATGCCGTCTCGCAAGTTGGACGGGTTCCCAGCCTCGTTCTCTTATTTATCAGTGAGTCAGCGCCTTTATCCCTTCTCCATCCCTGAAAAGATTCTTGCATATGAGGTGCCATGATGCTGTTTATTGAAATAGTTAGTATTCATCGCAGACAGTCGGTGAGCCAATAATCTTTTATAACGTCAACGCCCTAGAAAACGTTATATCCCTCGTTACGGGTATTACCGCTGCCGCTCAGGGGCAGCCATGTCTCAACCAAGGTCCTTGACATCAACTCCATTGAAGGCCTTGGTGGTCTCGCTTATCAAGTGTCAAAGGAAGGGTTTTCTGGGCAGGTACGCCAGAGTCACGGGTGGCTCCATTGTGCAACGCTAACGCGCACCTCAATTCAGTTTTGGTACTCTCTTACTGGTTGGTTTGTACCAACCAATACATTTAGTATAAGCGTTAATAACCCCTTTCCAACGTTCGCCATTGCTGCAGCCGCCGTTGTACAGTTTTCCCACCGTTGCTTTTGCTCAGATGCAATGTTTTAACTGACGCCGCCAGTGAAGATGGTCCGTCCGTGATACACTCGCCGGAAGAGAGTAAGCGTCAACACATCTTTCGCGTGGTGGCAAACCGTTTTATTTAACGTGTCTACAGGGACTTTTCGGTTGATCATGGTACCGCCATTGTTCAAACTCTTCAATCTGGTGATTGGTTTGGCTACTCTAGCCGTGGCGTGCCTTGGAATGCGGGCATCTGGTGAAGTTATCAAAGCGACTTTCTCAATCGCAGGCTCGGCGACTTCGTTTGATTGCCAAGCACGTGTCTGATGAGGAAGATAACCCGTCTTCTCAAAGTGCAAACACACAAACTCGACCCCAATCACAACGCCAATCGACCCCGCCTACTCTAGATGCTCTCCTCTCTATGGAACCAGAAGATATTCGATCCCTCTCCGTCTCGTCCCTTAAAGCCCTCTTATTCTCCAACCACGTTAACGTCAATGCAACTATGGCACTCGAAAAGAGCGATTTGGTCGAACGGGTGTTACTGCTCGTTGAGAATGAGAAGGCGGTAAGGGAACGAGCGAGGCGGGCGAACGAGGAAGAGGAGGAGATGTTTAGGGAGCAAATGAGGGGAGCGGAAAGAGAGAGCATGCAGCAGAAAGTGGAGGGCGAACGTACGGAACAGCATGAGCATGGACATGAACGCGAGGATGAGGAAGGCGTTGCTGATCATAATAAGGAGGAAAGAGAGGGCGCCTCGCCGCCACATTTACACTTTGGATCGTCGTCCTCGCCACCTCTTCGTCTTGCGTCGGTGGTGGGTCGTTCTCCACCCGGAAAGACATCGTATACTGGTCGTAACGGGTTATGCGTCGTATGTCAAGACGATGAAGCTAATATTGCGATTGTGGACTCTGGGTACGTTGCGCATTCTTTTGTGCTTTTGATTTTTTTTTGGTTCAAACGACAACTTCTACTAGACATCTCGCCATGTGTCGGGAATGCTCTGATCTCGTTATGGCTTCTTCTCGTGAATGACCGCTTTGCCGAACGAGGATTGTCACCAAGGCGCGACTTTTGCGTATATTCAAGACATAGATTCGTTTGACTCCCTTTTTTCTTGAAGTAGACGCGATGATGTGTTTTTCCAGACAGTGTATATCTTTTGTTTGAAATTCCGTGCATATATCGGAGATGTATTTGTTCAGAAAGAAAGAAAAATTGTATTGTATTTCACTACTTTTCCTCGCATCAAATGGAGCTCTTTTTTTCCTTCTTAGCTTGACCCATCGAGGTAGGCTGTCAATGTCACGTGTCGTTATGCCCGCCAAAAAACTAATTGCAAGTCGTCTGCTCCCGCTAGCTGCCCAAGTCTGCAACGGACTCACCGCGTTTCCCATCAAGAAAAGCTTTGTCTCGGGCTGATCTTTGGTTGTAATACCTCATACGAAGAGAGATAGCCGAGATTATCTCACCCGTTTTCTCCCCAGAAGGGCGTTCTCCAGTTTGAGCCCATCCTCAGGCCTGAGGCGCTATATCGCTCGATTCTGGACAGTTCGTGCGGGTTCAAAAGATACCAATGCGAAACAAGCCCTCCCCTTAAACTTGTACTAGTATCTCTATACGTTGCTTAAAAAGGTGGATTGCCTTTGTGTATCATTCAATGGTGTGTGAAATTCGTTAACCTAAATTTAAGGGTTCAAGGTACACAGCTAGAAAGGCCAAGTATATATTCATGATGGTGGTCACACATGGCAAGGCCTTCACATCACGAGTTTCCTAAATATGCATAGCCCATGGTCGTGTACGTCATAATTCAATTAAGCACTTCAATTATTGCTACTTCTCAAGCACTCACCGCCAGCTAAAACAAATAATCGAAAATGGCCCCGGTCCCACTTCTATGGCCAACTCGAATCTCCAGCGCTTCCCAGGGAACGGATGGTACCGCGATGGGGCTGAGAGTCGACGTCGGAATCAGAGCCAACGGTAACACGGGCGAGGACACCGGCTTGACTTCGCCCGCGCTCGTCGTGTCTCTCGCTATTTTTGGTTTGTCCTTCACGATGCTTTCAATATTCGGGCGGAGGATGTATGCTGCTCGTCATCGACATCGTGGTCAAGGGATGGAGCAGCAGACGGATTCTGAAACGAGAGAAGATCGCTACCTATTTCTCGCTGATATGTTAGGGCTCGACCTGGGGCACATGAGGGGAGGAATGCCTCAGCTACCACTAATCGGCGACAAACCGAAACTGTGGAATCTTCACGCTACGCCCTGCGGAGTGGAAACTCGCATGGAACGCCCATTATGCTGGGATGATATCACAGTGAGTAGTGTCAGCATTATTTCAGGGGTTAGGCTACTAGTCCGATGATAAACGGATGCTGCTCGCGGCACATACTAGCACCGTGCATTACTTTGGTCACACACTAACATTTGCCTGACAGCCTATCGCGGCAGTGGTGTCCCAGGAAGAGACGTGTTGTGTACGGGATACGACGAACCCCGCACCCTCTCCTGCTCCTCGTCATATGACGGACCGGCGCATGTGTTGCTGCCACCGGCGGACGCCAGTCAGAAGAGCGATCCAGGACGAACAGCAAGGCAGGGGAGAGGAAGAATCTAGGGTGCCACTTCCGCATAAGAGTATTCAGGTTGCGGTGGCTATCACGATGCCGTGTCGCTCAGGGCAGGTATCCAGGGGGGGTAGGGATGCGGCTATGGATTATTCTATTGGGGTGCATGAGATTCCGTGGGACTATGCATAACCTCGTTCTTTATCGGAGTGTAAGATTAGTAACTTTGCTGTGATACCAGTTGATAGGTAGGGTTGATAAATTCCTGTATAAGCTATGTTCTCATTCTATCATCTGCTGGTCAGAGCCGACGTTCCGCGGACTAGTAACCCTGCAGTAATGCGAAAATCGATATTCAAATTGATTTTGATTTTCCAGTTAATGAAATTGATTTCGATTAAACCTTTTTTACACGCACACGTTCCACGACGGATTCAACGGAGGTTGGGCGAAACTTGGGTCTAAGCAAGAGAATGTACCTTAGGATGTGTGACAATATGCTACTTTAATGTTGTACTAGCTTGATTCTGAATAACGTTCCGCCTACCGTGATGATCGATATTCAGATTGATTTTGATTTTCCTTTCACACGCACACACTAACCCCCTGCCACAGTGGAATTCAGCGGTGAAGCGAAAAAGTCAAGTCCAGACTCTACGCAAGGACTATACCTCAGGGTGTGTAGCAAAAAAAATCCTATTTACTGACAGCAATTACGATAACATACCGCCGTGGCATACGCAGATATTCAAATAGTAACATCGATATTCAAATTGATTTTGGTTTTCGGTCAAGTTATATAAACTCAACACTTTGACGTGTTCAATTGCACACGCTGTCTCTCTACCGCCTCCAATGGATTATGAAAGTCGAACAAGAAATTCCGAACAAGTTGATTCCACACAAGAGCTAATGCCGAGTCGGGGTAAGTACAATACTAGTCGTATTCTACTACTACCGCATTTCTGAACTGGATGTGGCAGGAATATTTCTCGGATTGAGCATTCAGGATCGTCTTCTATCTCCGCTCATTATTGTGGTAATGATTGTGGGGGTTGTTATTGGCGAATTCTGCCCAAACGTACAACATGCGTTCGACACTGTCCGCTTCGACAGCGTATCCGTCCGTCAGTGCTAATGATTTTTTGTCCCCTTGATCAACCCACTTATACCTTACCGCTTTAGCGATTGCCATTGGCCTCATAGTAATGATGTGGCCTATCCTTGCGAAGGTGCAATATGAGAAATTACCGGAGATATTTTCCTCATCGCGGATTTGGGTACATATCGGAATTTCGATGATACTCAACTGGTTTTTCGGCCCATTGGTAATGCTTGGATTAGCCTGGGCGTGTTTACCAGACCTTCCAACGTACCGCACTGGCGTCATCCTCGTTGGACTTGCGCGATGCATTGCCATGGTTCTGATATGGAATCAGCTCGCAAAAGGGGAAAGTAACTATTGTGCCATACTGGTCTTCATAAACTCGATTCTTCAAATCATCCTCTATTCACCCTATGCTCTGCTGTTTATCAACGTAATAGGGCACCAGCATGGCATACATGTATCATACGGCAGCGTTGCGATCTCAGTCCTTATAGTAAGTCACGAGCTATTCAAGTTTTAGTTTCAAAGATACTAAATTTACACCTCGAATTGTAGTACCTTGGAATTCCACTAGTCCTTGGCATTATCACCCGTTACGGTGTTCGGTTAGCGACAAGCAAAGAATTCTTTGAAGAGCGCTTTCTCCCTGTATTCTCGACACTCTCGTTACTTGGTTTGCTCTACACCATCTTGGTCTTATTTGCATATCAAGGGCACCATGTTATTAAGAATTTAGGACCAGTTTTCAGGGTTTTCGTGCCCATGGTCCTTTATTTCTTGATAATGTGGACTTCCGCTTTTGCCTTGATGTATTATTTGACAAAAGGGGCATCTGGTATATTTGGGTACGAAATGGCGGTAGTCCAGGCATTCACAGCCGGTAGCAATAATTTTGTCTGTCTTATTCCCGTCTTACCAGCTCAGCTTCTAACAACCTTGATCACAGGAACTTGCGATCGCGGTAGCCATAGCCGTATTTGGGGTCAACTCAGATCAAGCACTCGCAGCGACAATTGGACCTCTGGTCGAGGTCCCTGTGCTTTTGAGCTTAACGTGGGTTGCGCTGTGGTTGAGAAAGAAACTGAACTGGGCACACATTGAACGGCAGCAAACCGAGAGCGCAGAAATAGAGAAAGCTGAGTCTGCTTGAGTCGAATTAGCATCTTGTACAACGATTAAATACATACATGGCATGTAATTATTTAGGCGTAGTATATAATGCGCTGTGCGTGAATGTACATCTCGCAGTGGCACTTCGACATGATTGGTAAACGTGGCTGTTGTTCGGTATTTGGTCGGCAGTTGACCGAAAAACTCACAAGTCACGATGTCCCATGTACGTTTCAATGGCTCATCGAACAACTTGAAGGGGAGCTGTCCAGCGCTGGGCGCTCAACGTTCAACCCCCGCAGAAACCCATAGGTCTCAACAAGCCCACAGGCTGACTTTGCTTAACATAACGGCCAGTATTAGAGTCGCTCATGCTTACTTACTAGATCAATATACCGGCATTGTCTAGTTGAGTTCATGACGGATGCAAGCAGTGCCTTTGCGCAACCATAACCCTGGAATTGCGTTGGCGCGACTCATCGTAAATGTTCACAGCGATCAATGCGTAACAGCATAACCGATAGCCTAGATAATGTACAACTTCATACTTCGTACAATGCGGACCCGGGACGCCATATGTAAGCTGTTGAATTTACACCATCTTTGACGGCCTTCCACGATTCGCGATTGGTGAGTTCCTCGAACCACCTAGAATGAATGGGTTGGATACTAATTCACGGAAAATAGCCTGCATACCTCTTCACGTTAGGCCTCTTGTCGATAAAGTCACCCTGACCAGCCACGTAAAGCTTAGCACCGCAAGGAAGGTGGAAGAGGTCAGCGAGCGTGAGCTCGTCGCCTGCAAGGTACTTCTGTTTGCTCAAAATTTTCTCGTAGGCATCTAGCCTGGCATTGAGAGAAATGGAAAGATTCTCAGCCTGCACTTCATCTGTCTGTAAGCCCCGATGCCTGCAGACTGAATTCAGTAATGTGCACCAAAGGGCACGTATTATAAACGCATATACTTCCTGGAAATTTTCTCCCAAATAATTCCGGTTGCAAACGGATTGAAATTGAAGGCTTCGATGGAGGTCGCTTGCTCGAAGAGGGCCTTAGTCGTTGGGATCGGTTGGGATAAGCTGTGTACCCTGGCCGTCATATTTGATCGCGATATAGCGAGCGATGGCACGGCTCTCGTAAAGAAAGAAACCATCATCCTAGAGATGGATGTCAGAAATAGGTGCATCGTGTCGAACAGCATCTGCGGTACCTCAAGACCTGGAACTTGACCGAACGGTTGAATCTTCAGGTGCTCTTCAGATTTATGCTCAGCCTTCGACATGTCGACTTTGACAAGCACGAAGGGGACGTTCTTCTCGTGAAGACCAGTGGCTACGCGTTTAGTTCAGGTGGAGGTGACCCATAAAGTTTTAAGGTCATGGTTATGAAGGTCGAATAGCACGTGGGGAAGGAAGGTTGCGCGGCCGGAGTTTGCGACCTTTGTGCCGCGAAGCTACTCACAAAGGGAATAGTTCACCCATTTTCACCCAAAAGGGCGTTCTCGGAATCAGGTCGTTCTCCAGACTTCGTACACTGACCGTGCCTTTTCCTTTGTATTTCATCAGATTCCACTCGTTATATAATATGGAAAAACTTTAGAGACGTTAATTTATTATGATGAGAATTTGCATAGATTGTTTCTTATTCTTTTCCTTGTATGCGATTACACTACTATTTTCAAATAATAGACAACACAACAATATATTACAAGCAGGCTTTACATTTTTTTATTTCGCATGAATGGCATGCAGTTTACGAGCATGGCAAACACCAGTCTTCAAACTGAGCCCTGCCTGTCTGGATCGCGCGCAGGGCTTCCAATAGCCCATTTGCAATCGATCCTCGTAATTCACGTTCGGGAAAGACCAGATCCTTCTTTTCGGCGTCTTGTGACAACCCGCCTAGCCCAATCTTGCTCACGGATGCGACAGTCACAGCAGTGCCGACACAGAAAGCTTCCAACAGCCTTTCCTCTTTCGCCCACTTCTCTACTTCGGACATCGTAATAGTTCGTTCTACAGTGTGTATGCGAGTACTTGTCGATAGACCGGGTATCGTGAATGGATTTGAGGGAGCCGAATGTGCACGGATAAGGGATAGACACGAATCTCGTGTCACACCTGGAAGGATTGTCCCGTCCAAAGCGGGTGTTATTACATCAATGTCTGTCAGGGTTGGTACGTCAACACCCTGGACACACGAAAAGAAGAAAAAAGGTGAAACACTAACCTCCATCATCTCTACGTACTAGCTACAAAGTAATTCATCGCTCCTGCTTCCGTGACCTTCTTCTCTCCTCCGTGTGGGAGCAGCCACAAGATTTGATCGTATCCCTTTTCTTTTGCCAATTTCTGTGGCATAAATCCAGGTGCGTAATTTAAACCCAGCTTGAATTCTCCAGTTCCTCCAGGCCACGCGCGTACGTGCTCGCCTACGGCGAGTAACGAGATGGCATTTTTACCGCTGCCACCTTGCTTGCGGAAGTATGGTCCAGTAGGGCAAACAATGACATAGAGGAGAGCGCTATCGGAGGCCATCACGCCTAGGCTGTCGCGAGTGCCAATGACAGTGGGACGTATGTACAGGCTGTACTCTGGCAGGTCGGGTATCCATCGTGATTCTAGCATGACAAGGCGTTTGATGAGTGTCAGAACTGCATTGGTGTTGATTGGCTATGTTTGACAGATATGTCAAAAATTTTTGGACAAATGTGTCGAGCGACTAACCGGCAATGCTGCCCGGTGGAGGGATCGGGAAAGTCGTTCCATATTCTTTTGTGGCCTGAAGAGGCGCGGCTTCCCGTCTGGCCCGAGGTAAGCCTAAGCTGTGTTAAGAGTTATGTATAGAGTCGTAGAGATTCGACGAACCTTCATACCCTCGAAGACGCTAGGGCAGTATTGGAAGCACGAACTGGCAGGGTCCAAGTGTAGAGGTCCGTACGGCTTAATTTCCGGCGCGGACCAACCAGTTTTTGGATTATATTCAGCAACAAGCATGTAATCTGTTTTTATCTTCCATTATGTTAATTGACGCTGGTTAAAGGAGTACGATGAAGAAGCCCTACATTGCCAAAGGTCATCTCTTCTGAAGGCTGGATGACTTTAAGAGTCTTGCATTCAGTTAAGATCAATTTCGAAGGCTAGAAATAACGATGGCGAGGTTTCAGTACGACGGGGGACATTGAAGGAATCGACTTACGTCCAGCTCTGCCAATTGGGGTTTTTCGTTCGATACACTTGCGCCATTACCGTTCGTCGTCCTTGCATTCCCAACGGTCATGGTGGTGATGATGATGGTAAATTGGGGGAGTGGATTTTGACGCTTGACGAGTCATAAGTCTTTTTGCGCGGTTATTTAAATGATAGAAACGGTCCGATCCGTGCCTCGGCCGATGCGGCCAACCAACGTGACCTACCATCAACCAAACAAATGAGTCACGATTCATATTCAAGCTTCTTCTCCGTCTTCTACTTGCCAAAACACTCGAATCGAGGGACGTCAGACGTCGCTAAAGTAATAAATTATACCAGAGCTTGCCTCCGTGGTGGTCTTTGATCGCTTTTTTCCCCCACATGGACACCACATCCCGGCAATTGCGGTCCTTGTTCGCGCTGAGGTGGCATATATCTGCGGTTCCATGCTGCCTTTATGACCATACATGCGCGCGATACGCTCTTAAGTACTCAGCTCATGCTTTGGAGGCTCTAATCCTTATCACACGGCCGAACGGCAAAAGCAGGATCATTTTATTCGACTTAATCCCGTGGAGATATCTTGCGATCTTTAAGATCATAACCTAGCAACTAGCTAAGGAGACAAGCTGTTCCAAGCCGTTGCGAAATGAACGAATCGAAGGCAAGAAGCCTATCAGTTGGGGAAGCTTCGAAGATTCGCCTACTAGCGCTTAAAGCCCATCAAGATTTGGAGATCGCGTTAGGCTATTCGTACATGCCTCAAGCATCTGTCTGAGTGCTAGGCGTTGATTGCAACCCAGAATAACTAACTATAATCCGAAACGCATTTCTGGTCAAATATTCGATTTGAATGCTGTATTTCCCTCCAACTTGTGGAACCCTAACCCTACACTGAGGTTGCAATGACTTTCGGATAGTAGATGCGACGTACTATGCACTATTCGTCGAGTGACTGTTCAGCGATCGAGTTTGGCAGGTTGGTTGGAATACATCCAAACCTCAGCTTACGCTACGGGCAAGAACGCGCGCGTGCATCAGAACGGGAATACCGAATTTAGGTTGGTGCGTGAGGTGTCAACGGACCAAACGAAAACGGTGAGGGCAGTGGCAAAATGTTGGCTACGACACAGGAAATGGAAAGACAGCGGCGGACGAGGTGTAGGGGTCAATTTGCAATAATTCGATTGAGCAATATGTACATGGCACAGGTAGCGTTGTCCCCATTATTTCCCTTCTGCAATCAACCTCTCTGGTACCTCGACCCACTTCCTCCAGCTCTCCACGAACGCAGCAAGCTTCAGCACCCTCAACAACTCTATGATCCGCGCTCCAGCTAACACTCATCTTAAGCCTTTCCGCCCCTCTTCCCCCTCTTCGGTCCTCCCTCACCCTTCCTCTCTCCACCACCAAAGTAGTACCTCACATCCACCCTCCTCGCCCGCCTCCACATCCCACACCCACCTCGCCCGTCCAAGCGCAACAATCGCCACACCTCCCTCTTGCACCAAAACAGGCACTGCATCTTCTCCTCTCCCCACCGCACCAACATTGCTAACGCTAATCGTCCCCCCACGCTTCGGCATCTCATTCACCGTCAGCTTACAAGGAACCTGCCTGCCAAGATAAGCAACATGTGAGATCCGTGAAGCGAGAGCGTATATCGAAGTTTCGTCGACGTGAGTAAGAGTGGGAGTGTAAAGCCCCGTAGGCGTGGAAAGGGCAAGTGAGATATCGGTGTGTGGGCGGAGTGTGAGGGTCGGTTTTTCCCCTGTTCCGGATCCCTGGCCGGAGTGAGGAGTGAGTGATGCACGGAATATAGGCCATTCCATCATTGCTTTTGAGAGGGTTTTGAGCAAGATGGGGAGGTAGGTTAGTTTGGTGTATCGGCTTGATTCGGGTATGTCCGGCGGTGCCGGAGCGGGGTAGAATGCGGATGGGTCGACGATAGGTGGTTTGGAGGCAGTTGTGGAAGAGTTGGAGGATGTGAGGTAATGTGGGGGTATTGAGGCGTTGAGGATGGGTAGTAGGTTGTATAGAGCGGTTAGATCCAGAGTTGTTGTATATCCAAAGGTAGGTATTTCCAAGCTCTGTAATTCAGACATTAACATACGTGCTGTGAATGAAGAATGGGGGGGAAATACGCTACCTTGGTCATAGCCTTCCACATGTTATACCGAGTTCTTCCGAGCTCAACCACAACGTCCGCTGTTGGACTTGGGGGACTCGTTGGTTTCTCTCTCACCTCTTGTTCGTTCAACGAGGAGCTGGAACGCGCCAGATACGTTTCAACGTCCACTTTCTCCACTCGTCCGTATTTCCCACTTCCGGGTGCGACGTGGGCGAGGTCTACCCCTGCCTTACGAGCGAAATGGCGCACAGAAGGCGCCGCGAGGATATCTTCTGCCGTGACATCTGGACGACACGATACAACGTCCGCGACTTGGGATGGGGTATAGTTTGGGTCGAGGGGATGTAAGCGTCGCGTGGTAGATGGTAGGGGATTCTGGGCAACCTTCTCCTGTACCGGTTGCAATTCCGCTGGCGTCACTGCTTCACCCTGACCAGCGGTAACCTCCTCGTCCACCTCAATTAAACACAACCCAGCACCAACTTTCGCCACCTGACCTTCATCGACCAAAAGCTGCTTCACAACACCGTCGAACGGACTCGTAATCTCCACGCTTGCCTTGTCCGATTGCACCTCACACAGAGGTTCGAATGTCTGTACGGTAGATTTCGGACTCACGTTCCTTATATATATGACATTAGCTTTTTTTGGGATATGACTTGTGCTTGCAACTGACCACTTGATAACCTCACATTCTGTTATTCCCTCCCCAATATCAGCCAACTTGAACGTGTGCACGACTTTAGCCCATACACCCGGTGTAGAATGGAAAAACCTCGCATTACTGGCGGTCGTTCGACCCACCAAGAACACTCTTCTCGCAAACATGTTCGTTCTTGGTCGTCTCGTTGAAACCAAGTTCCTTCCGAGGACACACACATGGTGATTACATAATACAAGATAAGCAGAACATGATTAGATAAGAAAAAGAGATTTATGATATGTCAACAAATTAGCCTTCTACCTATCGGCGGTCTGTCGGGCTCAAGTCACCTTTCTCAAGTTGCACTACAATGGCCTCCCCTTTGACATCGCTGATCGACCAACAATACATTACTCTCCCTTCCTTCACCCTCGACTGCGGAATAACTCTCTCCAACGTCCCAGTCGCCTACAAAACATGGGGTTCCCTCAACTCAACACGGGATAACGTCATGATCATCTGCCATGCCTTTACAGGTAGCGCCGACGTCGAAGATTGGTGGGGCCCACTGATGGGAAGAGGAAAGGCTTTCGACGCCGGGAGGTTTTTCATCTTTTGCGCCAACGTATTGGGGTCACCGTATGGCACCGCATCGCCTGTGACTCTCAACTCGGGAACCGGGAAGAGATACGGGCCGGAGTTTCCGCCTACTACGGTTAGAGATGATGTGAGGGTGCATAAAGCCGTGTTGGATGCACTTGGCGTGAGAGGGGTTGCGGTGGTCATTGGCGGGTCTATGGGTGGGATGGCGGTCCTCGAGTGGCCATTGGTGATGCAAGATATGGGGATAAAGAGGGTTGGTGGCGGTGGCGGTGAGTATGTGAAGAGAATTATCCCGCTGGCGACGAGCGCGAGGCATTCTGCGTGGTGCATTAGCTGGGGAGAGGCGCAGAGACAAAGCATCTACGCGGATCCGGAGTATCGGGATGGGTATTATTTCAGGGACCAAGGTGGGGTTGTTTCGGAGAGGCAACCGAAGGTTGGGTTGGCAGCGGCGAGGATGGCAGCGTTGTTGACTTACCGCTCGAGGGATTCATTTGAAAGCAGGTTTGGACGGCGTTTTGGACGCAACAACCTCCGCGAGATGGGCGTAATGACTCCGCCCCAGTCACCCAAGCTTCTGACGGTTGAAGAGGCACTCGTACTGCACAACGATGGACACAAGATGGCGGCGCAGGAAACCGACGAATCCGAGCATCGGCAGATATTCTCTGCACAGTCATACTTGCGTTATCAAGGGGACAAATTCACGTCCAGGTTTGATGCAAACTGTTACATTCATATCACTCGCAAGCTCGATACTCACGATATCGCCAAAGGACGTGCTTTGCCTTCTGACTCGGCCCTTGCAGAAGTGTTGTCCACCCTCCCACCTGCCCTCGTCATCAGCATTGCCACCGATGGCCTATTCACAACTTCAGAACAGCGGATCCTCTCTGACCATATACCACATTCCGAATTGGTGATTATTCCATCTGAAGACGGCCACGATGGATTTTTGCTCGAGTTTGAGAGGATAAACGAGTACGTGTTGAAGTTTCTCAAGAAGGAATTTCCAGAGTATTATGAGAAAGCGGAGGAAGAAATGGAAGGAGACTTTGGAATCAAAAAGACGAGCGTGTTTGGTGAAGCTGAAGTGGACGTGGCAAACTGGTAACCTGAGCGCCGCCGCAGATAGTTAGATATATCGATTCTTCTCCTATTCATATGACCCTGATGCAAACAATCCACGATTTTGCTCTTACTCACAAGTCGTACACCACAACTGGCACTCTACTCGCCAGTCTTGTCCTTTATTATCTTATCAAAAGGAAAGCCCACCGCTCATCTCTCGTACCGCCCAAGAACGAGCGCGTACTAATCCTAGGCGCGACGAGCGGTATTGGTCAAAGTATTGCTTTTCAATACGCACAACGTGGTGCCAGCGTGTGTATTGTTGGACGACGCCAAGGGTTGGTGGACGACGTAACTGCCAAATGCAGTGAAAAATCCAAGAAAACGTGTCTTGGGGTGTGTGCCGATTTCACTGATGCGGACGGGCTGTTGCGCATTCGGGACGTTATCGAGAAAGGTTCGTCGTTTTGGTTTCATTCAAGCACAGTTTCATGAACATTCTCTTGATACTAGAATGGGGAGGTTTGGACACCCTGACCATCGTAGCCGGCGTATCAGCGCTGTTGCCCATCATGGACGTTGCACAAGTTCCCAACGTTACCGGGCATAATCCAGATCGCTCAAGCCGTGGACCATCAAAAGAAGGGATAGAACGAACTAAGAATGTCGCCAACAACGCCCTCAATGGCAATTACATCGGCCCACTCGTCTCGGCCGTCACATTCGTGCGTAACTCACCAGCACTCTTCTGCCTAGCAATCGATACTAATCACAGAGCGAAACGTAGATCCCGCTCCTTCAACGAACCTCTCGCGCCCCTTCCATCGCCCTCATCTCCTCCCTCGCAGCCGTCGTCCCCGCTCCAACCCGCGCTCTGTACGGGTCTACCAAATCTGCATGTCTCGTCCTGTTTCAATCTCTCTCTATTGAACACCCGCTCATCTCATTCACACACATTCTTCCGTCTACCGTGGAAGGCGACTTTCGCGCTGGTGCCGTCGATGGGGGTGCAGTGAAGGAGAAAGACCCGAATAAGTACGGCCTGAAGAAGGGAGATGTGGCGAAGAGGTGCATACGTGCCGTTGACTGTGGAGAAAAGACGGTGTTTATGCCTGGCTTGGCGAGAGCGGCGATGTGGATCTATTGGCTGCTCCCCGGTGTCGCGGAGCGATTTGCGAGGAGGAAGTATAATTTCCAAATTTAGGCTCCGTCAAGCTGATCCAAAAAAAGTTGAGAATGTATTTCTGTGCACAGCCAAAGCGCGCTCCATGTACGCAAATACAAGATATGAATAAAATCATCAAGGACTCGATCCTTCTCATGTCCCTTTCTTTTTTGCCTTCTGTTCAAAGTGACTTCAATTTGAGGGCTTAGAGACTGCATATGGCTTATTACCTTGACTTTTCCTTTTTTTGTACCCGATTTCCCTGCTTGAGGACCCGTAGTCCCCTGTTGGTGCTTTGATTTGTGGTACAGGATTAGTTGTCTAGAGAGAAAAAAGAGAAGAGCGGCGCGTACAAGGGGCGGAAGTTTCGAGTTTTCGTCGTATTCCTTCCACGAAAAGAAATGGTCTCCACCTGAGTCAGAGCTTGGATGTAGAGGACTTGGCGGCGGTGTCTTCCGATTGTTAGCATCACCCTCAGATTCCTGAGCCCGCCAATCATGGGTATTTGGGTCAAACTGGTGGGACTAAATTGGAAATTCGTCACAAGCTTGCGGGAAAAAAAAGTGACGACTTACGGGTGGTTCATCCAACTGTTGCGATGAGCCTCGACGGGTCAACGGTGGTACCGACAGCTGAGAACGATACGCGAGCCTGGGATACAGATTTAATTCTCCATTGAGATTTGATCGCTTGATATAAAGGCGACCTTGCGCCTTGTCCAGCACTGCGCACAACAATGCAGCGATAACGACGATGAATCGATTCGAGAAGAGCATAATAAAATGATATGAGTGAGCGGCGACCAGCGTTGCTTAGGGATGCAACTGTTGATCCTACCTGTTTTATACGGGCCATGTTGCCCGAGGCCCCACACAACCTGATGATCATGATGATATGACCGCGATGCTGTGATTGCCGAGCGCCGGCTTCCCCGGCGACTCCTCACTGCTCGGCATGTATATTCGCTGCACCCGCGTGGAAGTCACCTTCAACGGGGGCTTGGAGACACGCACCTGGGACGGCGACTGGGAGAGAAGAGATAGGGCGATGAAAAAAGGGCTAGGGGAGATCGAGAAATGCCCAACCTCTTCGCTGCAACTTCGGAGTCCCTGCGTATACAATTTGATATGAGGCGCAACGACCTTTAATGTGTCGAGTCCTCCCCGTGAGATGCGAGGTGCCCAGGCTCTTGGGTTGCTCTGAGCGGTTGACGGAGCAGGACAAGCACCCAATGGTCGGGACTCCCGGAACGGCATGCACACACATGATGCGTGTCGATTTGAAAATCCCACTCGTCGCGGATATTCAATGATGAAACTTGCGAGCCACGTCTTACCCTCACTAGTATGCGGGATGGTTTGGGTGGGAGCTATGATGATGGTAATTGGTAATCAAGGGCGTCCAGTGAGCGCCAGCTAAGACATGATGAACATAATCGTTTAGCCCTATAACTGCTTTTTATGTAGATTTGTTAAACGTATTAATTCTCATCAGATACATCACTGGGGTGGTTTCGGGCGGCGCCTGGGCCCCGACGGTGAGACGCAATCCTCTGGCACCTTGAACACTTGGTGTCCCGCGCCCACCTTCACCATCTCTGCCTCTTTTCCTGGTGTAGAAGTATGGATTTGATAAGTGGAAACTGGCGATGACAAAGGACGGCATATTACCAGTGTTCAGCACGCATTTGATGTAGTCTTTGATACATAATGGAAGTGCTACGCGGCGCGATAACCTGCAGTAATCAAAGCGCTGATTCAAAAAATTCGCCGACTGTTGCGGTTTCCATTGGAGTCAAGGGATTTAGAAACAAAAGAAGGAAAAACGACGCACGAGCCTAGCGCCGCCGCGGCCTTGACAAGGATAGGTTAGTAATTATGTGAAGAATTGTCTTGGTCACTGAAGGAATTGGTGAGTATGACTTCTTACCTTTGCGTTTTCCCTGCTCTTCCCACTCGTTTCTCAATTTGATGTTTGGGATGCACCTTTGAATACATGCCACAGGCGGGTGCAAGAACTGACTACAGGTGTCAATGCAATAGTCTATAAATTCTTGGGGCTGTCGCTGTTATAATTTAAGATTCAGCCGTTCAGAGACAAAAAATCGATCGTACAACATCGTCTTGTTCAGGCGGGGCTACTACTGGTGAAGTAAAGTTGATGAGTAAGAATGGTGGTGACGATAACAATGTATAGCATCCTAATTACCTTGGCCTTTCGCCAACTCGTCCAACTTCATGATTGTCGGGTCATTGACGCATACTTGCTCACAAACGACATATAACTTTACACAGTGCTTTTTGCCTTTGCACCATGCTTTACATGTCTTTGCAGTTTCAATTTGAGGGTTAGCCACTGAGAGATGAGGAAGAGCCCTCAAGACAGATTCCGGGAGTGGAACATGGTCCGGGGGAACTGGCGATGAAGCACGGTCTTTGTGAGGCGGTGGAGGTGTTGAAGCACCACCGTGTCCTGGTGAAGGAGAACGTGGTGGTGATAGGGAACTTTGTAGATTATTATCATGAAACGAGGCTAGCGCTGCTGCTCCGTGGCCAGCCTGAGCCACAATAAGCTTGTGATGTTCATTTGACGGGTGATCCACACAATCCGTTATGCACCTGAGCACCACCTCGTGGTCCAAGCTTAGGTAGTAATACTCCGCGCTACATAATTTTTCACACTCCTAAGTTAGTATTTCAATTTGAGACCCAATCAATTCAGCGGCGAAAGATGCGGCATACCTCTTTCATTGTCAAAGTTCGACGGGATAGCGGTAGCTCAGATTGGGATGCGAGGCTGGTGTATGGATTCGGGTAGGAACAAGCGTGCACTTTTTCCAGCGCCGCGCACCACAGCGCAACAAGAACGAGGATGAATGTGAAAGGAGGGGAAAGCATCAGGGTAGCGACCAGCGCTACCAGCTTGGTGTCCCTTTTATGTTGGAACGCTGGCCGCCGTGTTGCCCGAACGGCCTGATACGATCACTTGGAGATTGGCTGTGTGTAAGCTAGTTTCGGAACGAGGCCTCAGTAGTGAGATGGCGATCCCTTGGTGGTGGTTGTGGACATCGCGCGCGGTTACGATTTGGACATAACTAAGACTACGTCTGAAACACCATTCCCAGGATCGCCTTGGATGGCGCTTAGCTCCCCACTGGTCCAAAGTGCGTAATAGTTGAGAAGAGCATGTTGTCCGGCCCATGAGTAATGGTGGTCGGGCGTCTAGTGAGTACTACAAGCTAAGACATGCCATAACTACAAGAAGATAATCGTTAACTTGTCCCCACAACTGCTTTCTACATATTTGTTCTCGTCAGAAACGCCTAACTTGACCTGAGACATCATTGGGGTGGTTTCAACTTCATTTTTTTCGGCGGCCTCGGGTTTTCGCCTATGGGCGATTCCCTCCCCCGCTTATTTTGCGGTCCTGGTGAAGAAGTATGGTGTTGATAAGTGGAGACTGGCGATGACAAAGGATGGCCTCTTACCAGGATTGTCCCGCACGCCATCAGCGTAGCTTTCTGCACATGGTCGAAACGGCTTTTTTTTTTCCTGCAGTTATCAAGGTGCAGATTCACAAGTTTCGCCGACTATTGCGGTTCCCACTTGGAGTCAAGGCATTTAGAAACAAAGGAAAGAAAAAACGACTTACGAACTCGGGCCCGGCGGCTTGATGAGGAGAGGTTAGTAATGAAGCGAAGAATTGTCCTGAAGGAACTAGTGAGTAGCATAGCCTCTTACCTTTGTGTTTCTTTTGCTTTTCCCATTCGGTTCTCAATTCGGTGCTTGCGATGCACCTTGGCGTACATGTCGAAGGGGGGTACAAATACAAATCACAGGTGTCAATGCAATAGTCAATAAATTCTTTGGGCTGTTGCTGCTTTAATTTGAGGTTCAGCCGTTCAGAGACAAAAAATGCGACCATACAACATCCTCTTGTTGAGGCGGGGCTAGTGGTGAAGTTGATGAGTGAGAATGGCGGTGACAATAACAGTGTGTGGCATCCTAATTACCTTTGCTTCTCGTCATCTCGTCCAACTTCATGATTGGCGGGTCATCGAGGCATACTGACTCACAAAGCCCATGCAATTTTATACGGCGCCTACGATCGGCGAATGTGCACCATGCTTTACATCTCTCTGCAGTCTCAATTTGAGGGTTAGCCACTGAGAGACGAGGAAAAGGGTTGAACGTACATCCTTCAAGATAGATTCCGGGAGTGGAACAGGGTTCGGGAGAACTGGCAATGAAGCACGGTCTCCGTGAGGTGGTGGAGGTGTTGAAGCACCACCGTGTGCCACTGGTGAATGAGAACGTGGCGGTGATGGGGAATGTAGATTATCATCATGAGACGAGGCTAGGGTGATTTAGATCATTTGATGAGCTGACACATTGATTTATGCATTCGCCCTCAAGTGGGCGCCCACTTCGTACAAGATAACAAGGTGGGGGTACGTCATCTCACATAACTCTTTACACTTCTCCCTAATCTGGTCGTATTTCAATCCGAGATTCATCAATTCGTGACGAAAGATACGGCATACCTCCGACTCTGTCAAAGTTCGACGGATAGCCATAGCTCAAATGGGGATGCAAGGTTGGTGTATGGATTCGGGTTAGGACAAGCGTGCACTTTTTCCAGCGCTGTGGCACGACAGCGCAACAAGAACGAGGATGAATGTTAACGGAGGGGAAAGTCATCAGGGGTAGTGCACACTAGCAAAGGGTAGCAATCAGCGTTGCTTGGGGTCCCTTTATATATCTAGCGCTGCTGCTCCAGACGCAGTGATAAACGGATGCCAAGGGTGATTTAGATCATTTGATGAGCTGACACATTGATTTATGCATTCGCCCATCAAGTGGGCGCCCACTTCGTACAAGATAACAAGGTGGGGGTACGTCATCTCACATAACTCTTTACACTTCTCCCTAATCTGGTCGTATTTCAATCCGAGATTCAATCAATTCAGTGACGAAAGATACGGCATACCTCCGACTCTGTCAAAGTTCGACGGGATAGCCATAGCTCAAATGGGGATGCAAGGTTGGTGTATGGATTCGGGTTAGGACAAGCGTGCACTTTTTCCAGCGCTGTGCACGACAGCGCAACAAGAACGAGGATGAATGTTAACGGAGGGGAAAGCATCAGGGTAGTGCCACTAGCAAAGGGTAGCAATCAGCGTTGCTTGGGGTCCCTTTATATATAATTACCAGAACACTGGCCGTGTTACCCGAACGACCTGATATATGACAAGATTAAGTTGACTGTGTATGGCTAGAGCTATAACCTAACAACCAATCCATGTATAATCGTTTGACCCCACGACATTCATTTTTTTTGAGCGTCGCTTTCGATGCAAGACCTATCGGTTGACGCAACGCATGAGGTCCGAGGCTGCGCTCATGCCTAAGGCATGATCATCTGGCGTCCCCGCCGGCAGGCTTAATAGCACGCAGTCTTTTCGAGCTCTGCTTCGCATTTCTCGGATCGTCTTGTCCTGTTTTTATTTCAGTTTGTTGAATGGTTGTTCTAGACGGAGAAGTATAAGTGCTAGAAAGTGATGGCAATCAATAATAAAGCATAACCTCTTAACTGGCGTTGCATTTCTCCGCCTGTTCCACCATTTGATATTCGTTAGGCATTCTTTTACAAACCCTGGAATTCCCATACCGGAGCTGCGACCGCGCTTCATGCACTAGATCGCGTTGTTGTGGTTTTGGTTTGAGGACCTGGGATGGTGACGCTTGAGGCATGGTCTCGATAAGCGAAATGGGTGATAATGAATATGGTTTTTTATTACCTTGGCTGTTCTTCTAAATTTCATCCAGCCCGATGTACTATGATGGAGTTTTGGTATACGCCATACCGTCCATAATACTGCATTCGATGCACCGATAAGCAAACTCCCGAGACTGTGACGGTTTTAATTTAACATTTGACCATTCAGAGGCAAAGAAAAAGCGACGCATACAACCCTCGTTAGATGATCGTTCGGAACTGGGGAGTGGTGGACCTTCAAAGTAAGGCCTATTACTGGCACATCTCTTTCCCCTTTCCCAATCCTCCCGCTTAGTTTCTAGGCAGCGATATTGCGCCAAATCTTCAAGCGAGCTTCGTACCATGCCTTCAAGAATTCCTCTGTGGTTTCAATCTGATTCAACTGTTCAGAGACAAAGGAGAAAGACGATGCGTACGGTGTCGGCCGCCAAGGTATGGTGATACACCATGTTCTAGGCAGGGTACAAGAGGGCATGGCATAGGAGACCATCAAGATTAGCGCGAGGCCACGTCGTGATTTGCGGTACAATCTTCTATACAGTCGACGCGAAAGATGCCCTCGATTGACTCGTCAGGGCGCGAATGCGAACATTTCCCTTCGCAAGCCTGTCATAAAGGTTTGAATTTCGGTGAATTCGGTCCCGAAAGATAGTGGTACGTACGTCCTACGATGCTCGACGGATTGGAAATACTAGCTCCGATGAGTGTCGTGCGAATTCAGGTAGATCACTTGGATATTGGCATTATGAAAACTAGTTTCTGTCCTTCGGAAGTTGAATCGGAACGAGGCCTCAGCCTTGCCAGTCCTGGTAACTGAATTATGTAAACAACACGTGAACGTGAGAATCTAATCTCGCACCAACCACCGACGGCCTCAAATGCCCCACTGGACCCTGGTCCCACTTGCCAGTGCGTAATAGTTGAGAAGATCATGTTGTCCGGATGAGTACTTGAGTAATGATGGTCGGGCTACAAGCCAAGACATGTAAAGAATATAATCGCTCAAGTCCCCACAACTGCTTTCTATGCAGACATGTTAGCGCCTCGTCAGATACGCCTAACTTGGCCTGAGGTATCACTGGGGCGGTTTCGACTCGACAGTCTTTTTTTTCTTCCGCGGCCTCGGGTTTTCGCCCGTGGGCGACCTCCTCCGCTTCTTTTGCGGCCCTGGTGAAGAAGAAGTATGAAGTTGATGAGTTGGAGACTAGCGATGACAAAGGATGGCCTCTTACCAGGATTGTCCCGCACGCCATCAGCGTAGCTCGTTACACATGATCGAACCTCCCGGTGTGCCCTCTTGCATTTTTCAATGTGCAGATTCACAAGTTTCGCCGTCTCCGTGAGGCGGTGGAGGTGTTGAAGCACCACCGTGCGCCACTGGTGAATGAGAACGTGGTGGTGATGGGGAATGTAGATTATCATCATGAGACGAGGCTAGCGCTGCTGCTCCAGACGCAGTGATAAACGGATGCCAAGGGTGATTTGGATCATTTGATGAGCTGACACATTTCTTTATGCATTCGCCCATCAAGTGGGCGCCCACTTCGTACAAGATAACAAGGTGGGGGTACGTCGCCTCACATAACTCTTTACACTTCTCCCTAATCTGGTCGTATTTCAATCCGAGATTCAATCAATTCAGCGGCGAAAGATACGGCATACCTCCGACTCTGGCAAAGTTCGACGGCACAGCGGTTGCTCAGATTGGGATGCGAGGCTGGTGTATGGATTGGGGTAAGAACAAGCGTGGACTTTTTCCAGCGCCGCGCACGACAGCGCAACAAGAACGAGGATGAATGTGAAAGGAGGGGAAAACATCAGGGTAGCGATCAGCGTTGCTTGGGATCCCTTTATATATAATTACCAGAACTCTGGCCGTGTTACCCGAACATCAGGATCGAAACCAGGATTTGCCGATGTTGATATATATGACAGGATTAGCGCGGTATACATACCAGAGCCATAGTCTAACAACCAGTCCATGAATATAATCGTTCGGCCTCATGTCTTTTTCTTTTGAGCATCGCAAGACCTATCGGGTCTCGTTCGTGACGCAACGTTGCCTTCAGATGTCGGAAGCTCATAAGGCATGCCAATGCTCAGCCCAAATTATCTCTAGTGGCCACCACCACCGGTTTTTTTCGAGTTCTTCCTTGGATGGTTATTTCCTGTCGTTAATTTCCCCCGCATTGTTGAATGATTTTACTGCGCGAAGTAGTATTAAGTGCCGGATACTGATAATAATAATCTCTTACCTGGCGTTTCGTCTGTCCACTCTGACAACCGCTCGTTAGGGATGTTTTTACACACCTAGGAACTCCCTGCTTGGATGTTCCGTATTCGGTGAAGAGGCAGAAGGCTGGCTGGTTGGACGGACTCGCATTGGATGTAAACGCGCTGGTGCTAGTTGACGAAAGAGCAGACGATTGACTTTCTCAGGCGCGTGGTGGTTTGTCTGCAGGTTTTCCGCCTGTTTCTGCAGCCCAGAGGTCTTTGCACACGAATTTGATAGTACCGAGCGCCCCGGTGAATAGCCTGATGCGGGGTAAGAAACGGAATGAGTCCGGACTCCGGAGCTAGACGAGATGAGCACCGTTGGCGCCCACGTGCATGCCGATGGTCTTTAGTCTTAGTCTGAGGTCGTCGCCTTCGTCGTGAAGGGTGATCCTTTGGTTTGTACAAGGTGCAGAATGCAGGCGTCGATCATTTCCTTGGGCGGCAGGCAGCGCGGTGATGTTCGACGTAAAAGGTACTAACGTAACCCACGGGTGACAAGACGGGCTCGAAAACCGGTTCAGGAACCGGGTTGGCTAGGTGATGCAGAATACTAGCTAAGACATGACTACAATTAACAAGAATATAATCGATTGGCCCCACTTATGGGCCTACATACTACTCAAGTTAGTTCTCGTCCAATCACTTGGCAGGATGGGATGTTTTCTTCTTTTTTTTCGGCCGCCCTGTCACTTGTTCGGTTGGTCCTGGTGAAGAAGTATGAAAGTTAATGAGTGGAGGCTGGTGGTAACAAAGAATGGCGTATTACCAGAATTCCGCCCGTGTTCAATGTAGCTTTTTACGCATGATGAAAGTGGCCGGTGAGATTTATGGCAGGAATCAATGCGCTGAATCACAACTTTCGACGGCTATTGCGATTTCCATTCAGGTCAAGGCATTTAGAAACAAAGGACAGCTTACGAGCTTGAGCCCGGTGTTGCCTTGATGAGGAGGGGTTAGTAATCAATTACGGTCTTGTTGAAGGAACTAGCGTCTTACCTTTGGGCTTCTCCTGCTCTTCCCACTCTTTTCTCATTTCGGTGCTTGGGATGCCATTTCGCATACATTGGAGAGTCGGGTACAAATACTGATCACAGGTGTTAATGCAATACAGTACAAATTCTTCGGGCTGGTTTTAATTTGAGGTTCAGCCGTCAGAGACAAAAGAAAAGGCGACCATACAACATCCTCTTCTCCCTGAGGGGGGGCTACTAGCAGTGGTGAAGTTTAGTTAGGCGGTGGCAATAACAGTGTGTGTGGCATCCTAATTACCTTGGCTTCTAGTCAACTCGTCCAACTTGATGATTATTGGGTTTTTGGTGCATTCTTGCTTACAAGCTTCGCCAACTAATTTATGACTTTGCCTTCTATCTTTGCACCATGCTTTACATCTCTTTGCAGTTTCAATTCAGTGAGGGTTAGCCGTTGAGAGGCGAGGAAAAGGATTGAACGTACTACAGCATTGATTGCTGCAGCCGCAAGCTGATGAAGGCGTTCTGATTCGCCACTGACACATTCGTTTATGCATTCGCCCATCAAGTGGGCGCCCACTTCGTACAAGATAACAAGGTGGGGGTACGTCGCCTCACATAACCCTTTACACTGCTCCCTCAACTGGTAGCATTTCAATCCGAGATTCAATCAATTCAGCGGCGAAAGATACGGCATACCTCCGACTCTGGCAAAGTTCGACGGCACAGCGGTAGCTCAGATTGGGATGCGAGGCTGGTGTATGGATTGGGGTAAGAACAAGCGTGCACTTTTTCCAGCGCCAGCGCAACAAGAACGAGGATGAATGTTAAAGGAGGGGAAAGCATCAGGGTAGCGATCAGCGTTGCTTGGGGTTCCTTGATATATGCTACCAGAACACTGGCCGTGTTACCCGAACATCAGGATCAAAACCTTTGCTGATGTTGATTAAGTTGGCTGTGCATGGTGCGGTATACTAGAGCTATGGTCTAACAACCAGTCCATGAATATAATCGTTCGGCCTCATGTCTTTATTCTTTTGAGCGTGCAAGACCCATCGGGACTCGTTCGTGACGCAACGCTGCCTTCGGATGTCAGGATCAGCCCAAATTATCTCTAGCGGCCACCACCGCCGGCTTTTCTCAAGGACTTCCTTGGATGGTTTTTTCTTGCCATTTTTAACCTATGCCGATTTTCTACCGCATCGTTGAATGATTTTACTGCGCGAAGAAGTAGTAATAAGTGCCGGAGACTGATAATAATAATGAAACGAATGATCTCTTACCTGGCGTTCCTTCTTTCCACTCTGACAACCGGCTCGCTAGGGATGCTTTTACACAACTAGGAATTCCCTGCTTGGAGATTAGACAGCAAAGCATGCACCAAGTAACAAATTTCACGGGCTGTTGTTATTTTGATTTTGAGGTTCAGCTATTTGGGGGAGGGGCGATAATACGTACGACCTTGGGTGATAACGCTTGAAGAGCATAATCTCGATAAGTGAAACCAGCGATAATGAATATGGCTATTTTTTATACCTTGGTCTTTCACTTCGCGCTTCCAAACGGCCACCAATCCAGGATTCGAGATATACTCCAATGCAGTTTTGGATCTCACCTGAGAGCCCATAACGCTGCATTTGATGCACCAATCAACAAACTCCGGGTACTGTTGTAGTTTTTAATTTAACATTTGACCATTCGGAGACAAAAGAAAAGGTGACACATACAACCTCCTTTAGATGTTCGTTCGGGTCCGAAGGGAGTGGTGGGCCTCAACAATGCATGAGGGGAGACTAATGATGATGATAAAGTAAGGCCTATTACCTCTACATCTCCTTTCAGTTTCCCAATCCTTCCGCTTGGTGTTCAGGCAGCTCGCTACTGTTGTTTTGAACGTACGACTGCGCACGCGCTCTCTGCACCATGCTAAGAATTCCTTTGTTGTTTTCAATTTGATTCAGCCATTCAGAGATAAAGGAGAAAGACGATACGTACGGCATCCAGTTCTGCCGCCGAGGGAGGTGGAGTTGGTGATACGCCACGTCCCGGTGATGCAACATACGGTGCTGGCGTATGAGCATGAATATCATCAGGATGAGTGATTTGTACCGCGAGAAGATAGGCGGCCAGATCGTATTTATGTGGGTGGAGGGTACAATCATCTGTACAGCTTATGCGAATGATGGCTTCGTTTGCCTCGTCAGGGTGCAAATGCGAACATTTTCGTTCACAAGCCTTTGGTATCCGAGGCTGGTAAGGTTTTGAATTTGAGATTTGATCAATTCGGCGATGAAAGATAGTGATGGTACGTACGTCTGGCGGTTCTCGACGGACCAGAGGTACTACTGGCTCTGATGGGTATGCGAGGCTGTTGGGCGGATCCAGGTAGAGACAAGCGTGCGCTCCTTCCAGCGCTGCGCAGGACAGCGCGACGACGACGAAGCGAGTCAAAGGGAACATGATGAAACAACGGGAGAGCTTCCTGAATCCTCCCCTTTTACGGTTTCCAAGCTGGCCGCCGTGTTGCCCGAATGGCCGGACACGATCATGCGGGCCTCGGGCCTCAGTGATGACAGTAATACCATACGATAAAATATGCTCGTATGATGACAGTACCAAGGCGGGCGTGAGTTGAGCGCGCGGAATAAAAACTAATTGACACACATTGTGGTAAGAGACAAGCATACGCTCCTTCCAGCGCTGCGCAGGACGAGGTTTCCACGCTGGCCGCCGTGTTGCCCGAATGGCCTGATAAGTAGGATCATGCAGGAATTGTTTCGTAACGAGGCCTCAGTAAGTACCGCCTCTTACATATTACAAATACCATTAAAACGGACAATAAAATATGCTCGTGATCAGACAAAGCGAAACTCAGTTTCCATTATGAACCTTTTGGTAATTTGACTTGAAAAGTACCTGAGGCGGATATGAGTTGAGCGCACGGAATAAATAAAAAACTAATTGACATACATTGTGGTAATGAAGTAATCTCGGCGGTTACAGTACTCTGATATCCTAACCTCGCAAGAGCTCCACGAACGATACCAGTAGGTATCGCAGCATACTAAGTTGTATTCAGTAACAAGTAAGCTATAGATATAAACGTGCTTTGTACCGTTTTTGCGCGTTTGATGGCGACTTCTCTGCTTTCCCAGCTGGACAGACGAGCAACTGGTTTAAACGAGTTGTCTTGAAGTACGTAGACGCCGCGGTGGTTTGTTCGCAAGTTATCTACTTGTTTCTCCCAAAATGCAGCCCAGAGATCTTTGCACACGAATTTGATAGCGTCGAGTGTTTCGGTGAAGAGAGGTTTATCCTTGCATAGTCTGAAGAAGTGCGGGGTATGTAGTAAGAAGCGCGCAATGAGCGAGCTAGATGAGATACGCACCGTTCTGAAAAGTTGGCACCTACGTGCATGCCAATGGCCTCTAGTCTTACTCTTAGGGCATCTTCTTCGTCGTCTGGAGGGTGATCCTTTGGTGGAGGATGGAGGTGGTAGAATGTGAGCGTCGATCATTTCGATTTCGATTTTTTTTGCTCGTGCATTAGCGACTGCAGCGGATGCTTCTGAGAGTATCGATAGCTTCGATTAGAAAGTAATCGAATGCAGCTGCGTCGATGTAACGAGTCGGTGGGTCAGCAAGCATGATTCGGTTCGACCGGTAAAGAGCGGTCCGGTCATGCTCTCATCTTTGATTCCGTCCAAGTTCCTCTCTCAGTCGATGCAGGCTCGCCACGGCCCGCCACCTTCTGACCCACTTTCTCATCTCAGATTCGTTCTAGAGACTTTACCAGGTTCACGAAAATATGTTTTCACACCAGCCACAAGAGCTGAAATTCTCTCTGAACTTTATGACGCTTTCTGTGCCAACCATCCTACTCTATTTCTCCCAGCTTCCTCCTCCACTCTCCCCTCAAACCAAACCCTCCACCAAGCTCAACTAGCCTCTGGCTTTGCTGGTTCTGGTCAATCGGATCCACCCTATCCAGGAAAAGTTTGCAGTCGCACCATCCTTAGGGGGGAGAGTTGCTTCAGATGCAGGCTCGTTTTCTTTTCTCTTATAGCCCGATATTCTAACTTATCTTTGCAGAGATTGTGGCCTCGATGAGAGTTGCGTCATGTGCTCACAATGTTTCTACGCTACCGATCACACGAACCACAACGTCAGCTTCTACGTCGCCCAGCAGTCCGGTGGTTGCTGTGACTGTGGCGACCAAGAGGCTTGGAAAGTTCAAATGCAATGCCCACATCACCCCCCTTCCCTACCACAAGAAGATCTCACAGATCTCTCTCAAGTCACACCCAAGAGCAGCGCAAGGATGATTACTCCCGAAGTACCCCCCGTTCCGAATTACCCCTACCGAGTCAATGTGCCCCCAGAGCTCCGTGACTCGATGCACAGGACGGTCGGGTACGCGCTGGATTTCCTGCTAGACACCCTCGACTACTCTCCCGAAGAACCTGCCATTCCAAGCAACGAAGCTGATTTACGTCTCCAACCCTCCGCAGACCCGATGCTCAAAGACCAGTACTGCGTCGTCCTCTGGAATGACGATAAACATTCCTTTGACGATGTTATCAAGATGCTTTGCGACTTGACAAACAGGTCCGCTGAGGATTCGGGCGACGTGACTCATCACATTGACGAAACGGGACGGGGCGTCGTCGAGATGAACTCGAACGTGACTCGCTTGTTGGAAATTGCCCAAGCGCTGAACAACATCGACCTTGGCGTTACCGTCAGAAGGGCGTACGACACCTTTCGGGAGCAAATGTGTGAAGTCATTATCGAGTGGCTGCTCGATCTCTCTCGATGCCGCCTAGGCACAGATGCGTTGGTCATTCGTGAATTCATAACCACAGAGCTCCTCTCCCCTAGAAAAAGAGAAGCGAGTCCTCACAGCCAATCTGCTGCCGCATTGAAAGAGCTCACAGAGACAACTCGGTTAGACTACCTCTTGATCTATCACACGCGACTATGGAAGAAACCTCGGCTGAGCATCAAAGAACTCTACGGGTCCATCCTCGCCCTCGGCCAAGCACACAAATTAGGCTTAGCCAGCCGTTTCGCCCGCGTCTACCACCGCATCGTCGACTCGTACCTCCTCATCGACCGCGAAGCCGAAACTTCCATCAAATACCTCGCCCTCCAACTCTTCACCGTCCCCTCCGTCGCCGCCCACGTCGTCAAAACTCACAAACTCGTCAACCGCCTCTTATTCATCATCATGGCCTTTTTCACCAACCAAATCCAGGACAAACACATCGTATACCCACCCGCCCCTCCAGGCGTGATCGACGCCGACAGCCAACCATTCAAATCCAAACGGTTCATGCCCGTCTTTAGCGACTTGCGTTACCTCGTCGTAACCGAACCCGTCCAAGAGCTGATCGCCCACAACCTCGAGTACATCGACTCATTTGCGGTTATATGCCAGCTGTTTATGTGTATCCACCCTAACAAGCGCGCGGTGGCGACGCACATCGAGTACGAGGGTGATTTGTGGATAAGCGTCTTCAACGTCACCTTGTCCCTCTCCCGCGTCGTCAAAGCGTACGGAGAAGCTTTTTCTAGGTCAACCGTGACGGAACTCTTATCCGCCATCCTAATCGTGATGCACCAAATCACGGCTGTGTGTAATTTCGAAGAGGAGCGATTGGACAAGACGAAATTCGGTCCGATACAATACCACGATGTGATTTTTGGAGAGGCCAAGTACGCCGTTGTCAATTTTAACGTGTTGGAGGGTTGGGTTAGCTTTCATCATTCGTTGCATTGGTTGTTGGCAGAATTGTTTAAGCATGTTGATTTGTTGGATGAGCAGGCTATCAAGTTTGCGGGGTTGGGAACGCTCAGGGACGTTATTCATAGTCGGAAGAACGAAAAGGAGATTTTGGGGATTGTTGATTTTCCGCTTCGAGGTGGGTTGTTCTGTGTTGGTTTTCGTTTTTTGAGTGGATGCTGAAATGTTTGTTGTAGTGCTGGCGATGAGCGCTCAGATCAGGACGGGGTTATGGGTCCGCAATGGGTTCACGATTCGGGGACAACTTCTCCATTATCGGGATTACCTCCTCCGAGAACTATGCTGCGACCAAGACATCTATCTCGTCCAAACGGCTCTGATTCTCGTAGACCCCAACGCAGTGATCGTCTCCATCCTCGATCGTTACGGCCTGCTAGACTTTTTCACCGGAGCGACCGTCCACGACGTATACGAAGGCCCGCAACTCTCCAATATGGTCGAAGAAGCGCTGTACCTCATCATTACAATCCTTAGCGAAAACGCCAACGCGTCCAAGATGCCCATCGAGAAAATCGTCAGGAGGGAGATTGTCCATTCGTTGATTCTCGGACCCTGCACGTTCACCGAACTGTCCAAGCGCGTCGCCGAACGCGTGGCTGCCTATGTCGGGTTTGACCGCATCTTGTCTACCGTCGCGAACTTTAGGCCACCGGAGACGCCAACGGATACGGGGTTGTACGAGCTCAAAGATGAGATGTACGACGAGGTCAATCCGTTCTTTTACCACTACACCAGGAACAAGCGGGAAGAAGTGGAGACTATCCTCTTGACGAGGCTCAGAAAGAAGGAGGGTATTCAAGATCCGGTGATGGTCCCTCACCCTTTCAACGTCACCAAAGGCCCGTATTCGATTATCCCGTCAACGTTCGAGTCGGAGGCTCTACTCCAAGTGATGTTTTATGCGATTTTCAACGTGCTGGAGATGACAGACGAGTCTGGGAACACCCCTCCTTCTGGTGAAGCCATCATGGGACAAGCTCTCCACCTCGTTATGCTGGCCCTCGTAGAACGCGCTCCGATCTTTAGCCAGCTCGCGGCGATCAAGACGTTTGCTGAGGACAAGTGTTTGTTGGATGTGCTCTGCCATTTAGGAGCACCATGATAAGTTTGCGACGTATAAATCAACGACGGCTTGGGTTCTTGATACCATTTCGAAACATGCCCTCGGGGAAGTGTCCGCGCGTCGTCGTGTGGCTGAAAAGCCGCCCGCAGTGTCAGATGCGGAGGACGCAAAGAAGCGCGCCGTAAAGGCGAGACAGGAAGCTATCATGCAAAAGATGAAAGCTCAGCAAGAGCATTTTGCAGTGATGTTTGACGATATTGGGGATGAAGACGACGAGATGGAGGAAGAAGCAGAGGAACTGGTGTCTTATGGCACGTGTATCGTCTGTCAGGAAGAATTGACGGCTAGCAAGGCGTTTCGGCGTGCTCGGGCTTGTACAGCCCAGTCGGATTTTGAGAAAGCAGCCAGAAGGGCACAACGGTTTCCTCGGCGAAGTGTTACAGACGGTTTCTTCACTGGATCGACAGGCCCAGCCATCTTCGCAGGTGAACGCGTTCCCTCCGCCGGAGATGGAAACCAAGTCGGCGGTGTTACCCTCGTTTGACGTGTTTCCCTCTCCGCAGACTAAATTCGGTCTCCATTCGTCGATTTGTACGCATATGATGCATGTGGAGTGTTTCCAGGTGTATAATACCTCTATCCGGCAACGTCATCGAACGCAAACGACACGGAATCATCCAGAGAATATACCCAGGAAGGAGTTTATCTGTCCGCTCTGTAGGAGTTTGGGAAACGTGATTCTTCCGTTATCTCAGCCGTCCAAGAACCAGCTGAGCACCGTCGCGTTTCCCGATTGGATCCGCGCGGCTGGGATTAGCATTCTCAAATCTAAACCGGATCCTCAACTCGAATTGTTGCAATCGCGGAACGGGACAGGTGAATTCGTGTTTTGGGGCGCGCAGGATATTGGGTATACCAATGCAATGCGGTTGAGCGAGCAGGCGGGGGAGGTGACGGATATGATGAAGATGGTCGACGCCGTCGCGTCGGTCTCCAAGATGTATTCGCAGCAGACGCGTCATTTGCGGGAACGTCCCGAGCCGGATCCGAGCGAGCGCGGAGCGGGGTTGTACCTCCCCGAAGAACTCGTAGGGTATACCATTAGCGTTATCGAGATGTCCTTGAGGGGGGTGGCGGCGCCCAACAATGGACTGGTGGTCGATAGTTTGACGGACGGACAGACGAAGATGATCCGCAGTCTGTTGTCGACGTTGGCTAGGTTGGCCGCGGTGAATTTTAAGAGGAGACAGGACGAAGGTCGGGAGGCGGTCAAACAGGCTATTATCAAGAGGTTGTTACCAGAGTGGAGTCGCACGTCTTTCACGTCCTTTTCCTATCCGCTTCTTCTTCGGGATCCGTTGGCTATCCTGGTCGAAACGGCTACTGTCTCCCCAGAAATCTTGAGACACGTCATGGTCCTCGCGTACTATGCTTGCCTCGCGCGTACGGTCATTGGAATGGTCTACATCCTCAACAAGGCGAGAAATAACACCAATTTGCCGAGTGCTAAAAGGACTCATGAAGCTCTTTTTGGAGATGTCCGGATGTTCTTCATGTCCGTCGTTCGCCATTCTCCTGTATTTGAGCATATGGCTACCGTTGCGTTTGAAACGTTTGGAGAGGCAAGGATCGAGAAACTGTTGTACGCGTATACGTTGCCGTTCCTACGGCGCGCGGCTATTCTCTGTCGATCGGTTCTTCCTGCCGCGTTCCCTACTCCCACACGTTCGGCTACCGCGGAGCAAACGGAATACCGCAGACTCCTCGACTTGTTGGGCATCCCACCTCTTTCTGACCTCCCCAACCAAGACACGCTGCAAAACGCACTTTCCGGCTGGTGTGCGCATTATGGTCATTCTCAAGTCGTGTCGCAGCTTAATTGCGGTGTGACGCTGGAGTACCCTACGATCTATCGGTTGCCCAAGCTACCCCTGGCGCTTGACAATCTGTTTGCGGTGCCGAATAGTAAAGCGTTGTTGTGTCAACAGTGCCGGACCGTGCCCGGCGATGCTGCTATTTGTTTGGTGTGCGGCACGATATGTTGTATGCAGAGTAATTGTTGTCAAGATTCCGATAACGAAAAGGGAGAGTGTAACATGCATACGCGGGAGTGAGTTTGTTCCGTTCTTGAGTTTGTAAATGCTCATCATTCTTAGGTGCGGAGGAATGATTGGTGTGTTTTTCCTCGTAAAGCGATGTTCGTTGTTGTATCTGTATGCTGGAAACGGAGCGTTCTTGCCGCCTCCTTATCTGGATATACATGGAGAGATTGATATATCCATGAGGTGTGTTTTTTGGGGGTTGACTGGTGTGATAGAACGTCTTTACTGATCTGCTTGGCAGGCGGGGCCGTCGACAGTTCTTACACCCGGCGCGTTGGGAAGAGGTACGCAAGACGTGGCTTAACCATGGCTTACCCACCATTGTTGCGAGAAAATTGGAAAGCACGATAGATACGGGAGGTTGGGAGACATTGTGAGGATTTTGGTCATTCATGATACACGGTTTTCTGCTAGACGTTGCATTGCACAAGTTGTTTCAATACAATTGTACAGTATTTCAAGTGTGTCCATAGGGTCGCTGCAGATTATATAAGTAGCATGTAGGCTTACGTTAGGTAAAAAAAAACCATCTGTTTTTTCAACGATGACTGACTATCGACGACTAGGCTACCTAGAATTAATGAAGTGGCTTCTACTACAATGAAACTCTTTCCACGAACGTCTAAACCCTCGTCAATTTACCCCGGGATTCCCGTTCTCATTGATGTCGAGTTTTACATCATCAAACGCTGTGTCTTCGGTCTGGCAGGTCTGGAATTGGCTCAGGAGGCGGGGGGGTCGGCGCTTTTTCTGGTGCTTGGTTCATTTTCGCTTGCCTTTTTCTTCCCCGGCGGCTATTCGGGTTTGCACCCTGACCACCACCACCATTTGCAACCGGCGCTGTCTTTCCACCCTGGCGGCTAGATTTCGTAACTGGTCCTGCTCCGGTTCCTGGTTCAGTCTTGGGCGGGCCTGGTTTTTTCAGTTTATTTCTACCTGCGTTTGCATTTTGGCCGCTATTCGTAACGGGTTTTGGTTTGGATTTAACCACCCCTCCGTTATCATTTGCAGCCGTGGGCCCGGCATTGGGTTTTTTATTCGCCTTTCTACCCCCGCGGCCTACCTGTCACATCCACAGACTTTGTGTTTCCAGTAACAGGGGGCGTGGTAATTGGCACCAGCAGCAGGGCGACTAGCAGTCGCAGCTGCGGGAGGCTTGTTGCGTCCTGCTGCCTGCTGCTGCCAATTTCTGAAAGATATTCGCACCGCGTTGTGGAGCGCCAGGCGGGTGTCCACCAGTCTCGGGCTGCGGCGGCGGCTTTGGCTTGTTGCGTTCTGCTGCCTTTGCTGCCAATTTGTGAAAGAAAGTTCCACCGTGTTGTGGCGGCTGTACACCAATCTCGGGCTGGCTTGGCTTTAGGTCCTGCTTTTGCGATTGCTGTTGAGCCTTGCGCTCGTTTGTCTTCTGCTGGAAAAATGGCACCACAGACTTGCGGCTTTTCGAGTCCTTTGGAGGTGGTGGCGGTTTTATTTCAGGAAGTGTACCACGGTTGAGACTTAGAGTTCTGGGAGGTGGCGGACCAGTACTAGGAATGGACGTACGTCCACGGTGGATAGGAAAACGATCTACACTGGCGGTATCATCGAATCCTGCTTTTTTGTTGTATGGTCCACCAGTCTCGGGCTGGCCTTTCGGTTCAGGGGAGGTAGGTTTCCATTCAGGCTTAGGGTGGACAGGAGAGCTTTTTGTACTCGCGATTTCGGTACCGGGGGAGGAAGGTCGGCTAGCATGACCCGGGTCACTCGCGGCATCATCGAGTCCTGCAGTGCTGAGGGTAGGTCGCCTATAACCGCCACTCGCGCTATCACCGCTACGAATTGCAATCACGGGGAAGGAACGACGCTGTGATCGGCTACTGGGAATGAACAGGGAGGAGGTGGTGTCGAAAAGACTAGTAGATGCTGCGGCGGAAGTGCCAGAGATTGTAACACAGAGCAGAGCATATAAGAATAACATATTGAATAACTGTCGTGAACAACCATCCCATGGATGTTGGTATGGAGCACAAACTTAAGAGTAAAGAGGATAACTCACGGAGTGACTTGGAGACCAGCTCGAGGGACAGGAGGAAAAAGAAGAGATCTTATGGGAGGCAAGCAATGCAGACCGAGAAGCCCTTTCGTCGTGATCGCCACAATCATGATCATGATCATCAAATTCGTTTGGCAGATCGCAGGCCACTAGTATGTAGCCCCTCAATCGCTAAATTCCCAACACTTGCACAGCTTCCGAGTAGAGTCGAATCTGTTATGTATGTACACTGCTAATGAACTCGTCAGCGGCTTCTAAACTTTGGACAACAGGTTAGTTGCCGGCGTGCCTTGACCGGCAGGATAATTATCTGGAGTCCGAAGTTCGAACGTCCCACACAGTTAGGTTATATTACCCCATTTGCATATGTTAGAACATCAGCTTGCTCGAGCGTTGCCATGAATAAGCGTACTTCGGAACAAATATGACAGTGACCATATAAGTAAAACGAGACGAAATGGACCATATCCTTACTGGGTTTCAACTCGGCGGAAAGGGACGTCACCAGCGAACAGACTGCGGAAACAGTATTTTTTATTTTTTATTTCTTATCCTTTATTCATTCTCAGTAGGAGCGGTCAGAACATTGAATATCGTATTCATGAGAATCATTCTCTTCAAGGACCAGAGTGCGACAGTCCCTATAACTTACAGTGACAACCCCAGAAACGATATTGCAGAAGACCCTAAGTTAGTTAGCGGTTTCTCGCGATGGCTGTTGGGTTCGAGTACTATTTTCCATCAGCAGCTATCCTAGACTAACTTGATTTATTTAAGCACTTCCCCGCCCACTGGATGTCCTTATACCGTCGGTACTACCCTCACCCTCCAGTCTCTTTCGCATTCGGGATCCTCCTCTCCCACGAAAATATTTACAGTCAATATCGAGAACGCGTACATACCGTTCACTCAAAGCCAAGTCTTAAAAGTCAAATTGAATAACTTGACTCCTGGCGATCCAGAGTACGCAGTTCTAAAACTCTTTGATCGCCGTTTCTTTGAGCGCCCTTCGCATCCGTGGGATCAATCAAAAGAGGATGCACTCCTTCAGTTTCTAGCTGATGTCGGAACCGGAGAGCGCAAAGACGACTACGATGGAAAGGACTCGGACGATTATGAGGATTGGGATTGGGAGAGGAAGTACAGAGTTGTGAATCAAGAACTATTTCAAAACGAGGCAACCGTCTACGAACATCTCCGCTCTCTTCATGGCTCCGTCATTCCGCGATGCTATGCGTTGGTCCATGTCCAGAATACCACTCTTGTTCCTGGATTCCTTGGTGAGGTTCCGGGCCTATTACTAGAATATATCGAAGGACACACAATGGACGAACTCGAAGTTGGGATCAACATCTCCCAGGATGACGCACATCAAGCAGGCTCACAGGCATTTGATATCATGCACCGTCTCCGCGAACACAATGTCATCCACTTTGACCTTCGTCTTGCCAACTTTATTGTGAGCATCACGCGCCCACTACGTGTGGCCGTCATAGATTTTGCTCTTTCGCGGATCCGTGACGAGGACGAGACGGACGAAGGGTGGCAGGAGGAAGTGCGTTTGGAGGACGAGCTGCATGGAATGCGACTGATACTGCACCGGAAGCGGTTCCGCGACAGAACCCCCCAACCACCGGCAGAAGGTTTCGCAGGTTACATGAACTTTAACAGGATCATTGAAAAAAAGAGACCGGACTGGCGTAGCAGGCATTACGAACCAATTTTCAGGGAAGGGGGCATTTGGAAATGATCGATGATGGTAACAAGGAGTATCATCATGCAGCATGGAAGCTGAAGGCTTGATATTGTGCGTGTCTTTCTCTAGCTGGACTTTCACCCAACCTGACTGACAAATTCACAGTGTAATGCATTGCGCCGTATTTTTCAACTTACAACACATTGATGAACAAACGATCTACGACGGCAACGAACCTTGACTACCAGGGATACCCCTTGAAAGAAGTAATCCCCACTAGACCAGAGTGCAACGGGATGTTCCGACGCTGCATCTTGTTATAGATAGCCTTTCGTCGACCTGAAATAGCTTCATTCTCACATTATCTCCATTCTGTCATGGCCAAGGAGCCAAAGTCCAAAACCGTCTTTCAGATTTCGCTCAACTCACTTGCGCTTCTTGTTTCCCAAAACACTGTTCTGCAACCCGCCGCAGACGTCCAACCCTCTGGCCATCGCTGGCCTTGGGAAGATCCTTGACGCGGTTGATATGAACGCCTCTCAGGTTCTGTATGTCCAATGCTGCCCCCGTGCCGATCTTGTGGCTCTGACGGGCCCGTATGTCCGACGGGCATCACCTTTCGTCCAACCGAGTCCCACGTCCGCCTGCTTTCATCTCGATCCACTGTTCCCAAGCACCTACTACGATCCACCAAGGTGCAATGGCGAATGCCATTGCGGCTTCGATTGCAAAACTATCTAAGGTCCAGATAGCGACCTTCTTTTCCGACAACGCCCCGGCGACGCAGAAACTATGCGACGAAGAGGCTGAACGACTTATGGACATGCCTGTCCACCCAGCATCCGTACAAGGTGGAACCAGCTACACCGTCGTGTCCGACGATGACACTTGCGTCGTCCAGTTCCGTTCCGGTAGCTCTGCCCTAGATATGTCTTTTCTAGAGTGCGTCGAGCAAGCCTACGAAGGATTCATCCCACGTCACAAGTTTGTCGCCAACGTCGGCGAGCTCCACGTCTACATGATGGGCAACGTGGGCGGGATCTCGATGTATCTTGCCCGTGGCGAGCTGCACAAGGACAACTTCCGCCTTCTTCGGCGAACGCTTCCAGACTTTGCCAGGTATGTCGTCGCCCACCAACGTCCCCCACGTCCCCTCCACCCACGTTAAGGAATTCGCGCAGCTGACTTTACCCACATAGGTTTTTCGCCTCGGCATGGCACAAGACACCAAGCTCGATGCAGTGTCCCGACCGCGCCACGCTGTATGACGAGTACTTGTCGGACCTCAAGGTGCTCCAGCAAGGGCTGCCCGAGCGCTTTCGCCCGACGCTGGACTATCTCATCTCGAAGCTCCCGGGCCTCTTCAACAGCAGTTGGCGGCTGGTTCCCAACCACACCGACCTCTTAGAGAATAATATCCACGTGAGCACGGAGACGGGCCGTCTCGCGGGCATCTGCGACTGGAAGGACACTACTATTGGTCCTTTCGGCGTATCGCTCGGGGGTCTCGAGACCATGCTCGGGATTCGGAGTATGAAGGAGAGCTGGGTCTACCGCGCCAACCAACAGGAGCTCCGGGACCTGTTCTGGGGGGCGTTTTACAAGGCCATGGGGGACGTCTCCGAGGAGCAAAAGGAGCTCATTGAAGTTGCGAGGCTGGTCGGCCTGTTCTTGGACAATGGCTTCCAGTGGATCGATGACCACACCAAGGTTCCCGCCAGTGAGGGGCATGATGGCTTGCGTTACCTCGAAGCGGTCACTCTGACACTCTGGGCGCAAACAGATAAGGATTAATGGACTGGACTCATCGGTCTGGACAGCTAGTCTGGGGTTTCATCCAAGTCGAGAAATGCATTTATCATGTGGGTCTGTCGGATGGCGCCTCGGTGTCAAATGTACATAGATAGTATTGATGATCAACGGTCTCGTTTGGTATAACATCAGGTAGTATCAAATTCACAGTGTAATGCATTTCCGCCGTATTTTTCAACTTACACACGTCGATGAACAAACGATCTACGACGGCAACAAAGATCCTTACTACCGCCGACTCTGCAGTGTACAACCACCTGAACCCAGATCATTTCATTGAATCAAACTCCAGAATTGCATAATGAGAGGTACGAGTTAGAAATGTGCATGCAGAGTAAGGGCACCTCAAGCCTTTTTACACGACTTTTTGTGATCCTTCCAATTGGCCATTTGGCAACTGGGAGAGCAGTAAGAAACCTTCTTGCATGCCGAGCATAACAACAACTTCGGTTTCCCAGGATAGCCGCAGTTGGCACACATTTGGTCCCTACCAAAGGCATCGACGAAGAGGACCGTAAAGAGAGGGCTGATCGCGGCGCGCGTAACGTAGGGCGCAAAATCCTTCCAATTCTCCTTTTGGGCGAACGCGCCAATGTTTTTCCCCCGTCCGCAACTGCACAGCGGAGATTGACGAAACTCTTCAGAGACGGGGATGCCTCTTGATAGATACTCGCAATCTGCAGTATGTGTCCACTTGCGGCACCGTTCGGTGAATGCGGGGAGAAGATGCTTCCACGCCTTGACTTCATCGGCATTCATCTTCACCTCGCCTACCTGTCCAGTGAGGGTAAGGAACGAGAGTTCTTTGGACAGAGGAAGGACGCAGGCATCTATTACTACTGTATGAGATGCCAAGTCCAGGCATACACCGTTGATGAAGATCAAGGTGTCGATACCACCGTGCTCGGGATCCGATAGACTGACGATAGAATTTCCCAAGTCACTGACAAGGGCAAACAGGTATTGAATGGTCTGCTTCATGCGTGTGATAATGTCAAGATCAGATGCCTTGACTCTACCTGCGTTTTCATCCATACAGAGGCGACGCTCACGATCACTATAACACGTGTTGATATGGGCCGGCAAAAAGGAAAGTCTGTTTGAGGAGGAGAGATCAAGTACGGGGAGTCGGTCCAGGTCTACGTAGTGGATATTCCATAGACTGAAAGTCGTATTTTGTTGTATGGGGAACCGCTTGAGCGACATTCCAAGGTTATCTAGAGGCCCTGATATCTTTACGTCAATCTGTAATAGGTTTAAGCCGATTTGTCAATGACGAAATACACGTGCGCCTACTTCGATGTAAGAGGACTTCCTCGCAATTCGGGTATTAGAATCTATTGAATTGACGGGGAACGGGTATGCGATGGTCTGCAAATGGCTTCCGACAGAGATTTGCATGGCTTGAGGTGATATTTGGTCAATGGAAACATCATTCCCATTAGCCAAGGAATCCTTCGCCTTCAGGTCATTGATGTTCGCGCGTCCCGTGAGGAAGGCTACTTTCCGACCGGTGCTGTCCAAAGTGACTTTGACCGGGTCGTACAAGGGTTGCTTTTCTTGAGCCGCGAGGCGGGCGAATGAGATACTCCGTAGCTTTTCGAGTTCACCAGGATTTCCAGGCCGGTCCCGAGTAATATGAACATGCCTTCGATCAGTAAGTTCCGCTGAGAACAAGGTCAAATAGGGCCCCAAGACTTGAGAAAGGTTCGCCACCACTTTCGGACTGCTCTGAACCGATAAAGCTACTTTCTGCGGTCCATTGACAGCTAATATCCAAGTAGGAACATAGAAAGTGCAAACGGCAGGAGACGAGCCTCGAATTCCCTTAACATCTTCGTCAAAAGTAACCTTGGGTTCCTCAGAGGAATCTTTGCTATAGGCGGCCTTCATTTCGCCCCAGAATGATTGGTAGTGCGGGAAAATGTTATGAGCGGAGGGCGCCATGAGGCAACACTGTAGAACGGGATTCCAAATCTGTTCCCTGCCGAGTACATTAAAACTTTTCCTCGGGACTTGGAAACTTATGCAAACGACGGGAGGTACATTTCTCCACTCCTTGAAGGGACCATCCTTACTGTTTGCAACGAAATCGGGCGAAAATGTGGGGAAACTGTATACGCCAAGAATGTGAAGGCTACAGAGCAGGTCTTGAAAATTGTTGGATCCCAGAAGCAGCTTCTCATCGCCGGCAATAAGAACATGTAATTGGAGCATGACATCGTTCCAGTCGACATCGACTCTGTCTTTCACGAGCCGTAAAACATATGCAAGAGTGAACCTGCTGTAGTGGACTTCTGTTAACTTTCGGATTTGTCTCGACTGAAGGGCGGAATGAACGTTCTCATTGGCAAACATATTCAGGTAAAGACCATAGACGAAGTTCGCGAGTTGTCCTGCGTCAAGCTTTAAGCGTTGGTCGGATTCAGTGCTCTGCCCAATAGCCGTCGAGTCGGACAAAGCCCCGATCCTCCAGATGAAATGATAATTGTAAATCTGTTTCTGAGACCCAGCTATGAACGCCCTGACTATTTCGTAGACATAACAATGGCTTGTAAAGCTCGATATGTAAGAAACTGGAATCAGATCGAGAATGATGGACAACACAGACAGATTGCCGCATAACGATTCGGGGAAATCGTCCCGAGCTACACCGTCGTCTTGATCATCGGAGTGGCTCGTATTGGTGTATATGACAGATGAAGGGCTCGTCTGCATTAAAGGCCGGCAGGGAACCAGAACGTTTAAGAACCCAATGGAGTCCGCAAGATTAGAGGTATCGATAACGTTGAACAGCAACGGCGCACGACTCGAAGCGCCCTCCTCATAATCCCCTCCATCTAGCTTTATCAAGGTAGCGGTCCAGGGCGCAACATACAATCCAGGATCGACAGAGCAGTTAGTCGCGCAATAATGTAACGCGCGGCAGACTGCGATAGGGTCGCCAACCAAAAACCTGATTGCTAAGGGGGGTCCTTCCTTGATGCGCTTGTTAAAAGCAAGGCACCAGGATTTGAATTCTTCGACAGCGCCCTGGACGAGACCAGAGACAGAAACATCATTATTCGATTGTGAGCCGCTAATTGGCGCGAGAATCCTTGCAAGGTGGAAAGGTAGGATAGGGTCCGACCCGTAGCACAAAGGAAGGGTTTTCATCATGGCAGAGTATATGAACGTGGGGTTGACTTCATTCGCCTTGGCTACTTTGTCGGGTTCGTCAAACGTAACACCTGTCTTCCAATAATGATCAAAATGCTTTGACGTATTATCCTTCAACAATTCGCATTCGCTGCAAAGCGGGCCTGCAGAGCGGACTGCAGACAAGCCAAGACCGATCTTAGGGCCAATACTATCCTGGGCGTAGATGGCCTTGCGGGACTCAGCGCGCAATGCATCCATTTCACCCTTTGAAATGTTCTTTGTCTCGATATACAAAGTCCAGTGTTTGCGAATCGTAGAAAGTGAGTGTAGGGACGAAAACCGGAGGAAGGCGCCATATTTGCTGTTATGCCACGTATCGATATCGGAGGATAGATCAACGAGGACCTGACATTGGTTCAACACCATATCAAGAGTCCCTTTGTCGATGGAGAAGTGATAGTAAAGATTCCACATTGTCTGAAGGTGTTCGTCACTCCCTTCTGATGGAAGATCGGCGAGAAGCGTATAAAGCAAGATATCCCGAGCTAACAAAGGGTGAGCTCTCAATAGGACACTCAAGCGAAGAGGACGGACCTAATAGAGCCGGGTCTGTATCGCAACACGTGAAGTCGAGAGGCCTCGACGCTGAATAGAAGAATTAGCTGCGAAATCGCCAGACGTAAACGGAAGACCACTTACACGCGCCCAAATCGGCGTACACGGTGTACAATACGTTTCTAGCATCGCCGCAATCGAGCAACAAGATATCTGCAGAAGGTTCGGGCGGCAGCTCGCTTGTGAGACAGATGGCAGGTTTGTAGCGAAACGGAAAAAAGGCGGTATTCTTTGGTAGAAAGACGACATGTGCCATTGCCTTTGTGGAAGTGAGGCGACGCGGAGAAAGAAATTGTTCAATGTGCAGCAGTTCTTATAGACGGCCACATGAGGTTCGACCCTGTTAGGTCCATTGTTAGCGGAGAGGCAGCCGAACACCATGAGGCAAAACATTCGATCAAGTGGCATAACGCCGTCTTACATAAGATAGTTAATTTCCAAATAGGTCACATATAATATCTCTACATACCTGGCTACGCTAAAGCACCATGAACACCCTGCCATCTCGGGCGCCCGATGGGAATTCGGAATAAGTGTACTTTGAACTATCCGGCCGAAGTGACTGGGTGGAGGCGGAATCCTGGTTGGGTTCGGTGCCTTGGCATAATTACGTGAATGTTGGGCATGAGAGCTTCCCGAATCGACGAGGTTGAATGCGTCCGATGGTGGACCCCATGGAAATGCGATGAATGCGATATCGCCTTGGTAGCCTCCGACTCCCGTCAGGGCCTGGGGGCAGCAAGGGAGCATCAGATCCGAAATCAATGAGGAAAATGTGGGCATTTGTTGTGAGGACAAAGTTGTGCGGCTTGATATCCCTTGTACGTTGTATTCAGTGTTTAACGAGGAGAGACCGAAATCGCGTGCCATACCTATGGACGAACTCTTTGAGAATGACGTAAATTGCGCTGACAATTTGCGGCGTCCACCATCTCAAATTTTCCTTGACCCGGAAGCGTAGCGAATCTGTTGCTGTAGTACGTGCTTGAGCTTTATGAATGCTTATAAAAACCTGATATACTCACAAGTCTTCCCTAATGACATTTTGACCATTAGGAGCAAGCGGTTGGTTCAAGAAAAGGGTAAGGTGTTGTTTGGGTCGGATCCATAAGACAGACAGGCATTAAGAGGGTTTCCGACAAAAGTAGGCGGCGAGCGACGAGCGTCGTATTTGTTACAGTTACTGTTAAGACAGCTACTGCTGAAATATGTGTAAGCCCAGGCTCATCATTAGAAGAGAGAAGAGTAACTGTCGTGGAGAAGGATAGAATCGAGCTTTATAATCCCCAGCAAAAGAAACCCACGTTCGGACCAGTGCTACAGCGGCATACTGAACGCGTACCGAAAATCGCGGAATGAATGCGTCTTTCTGGTCAGACATCGATGCGAGTCTGGCGAGGGGCAGGTGTGGCTGCTGATTCCAATTGCAAGTGACAATGCTACGCAGCACGCAGCGCGTTCCTGAGGCTTCGCTGCTTGAGCTTGAGCATTCATCATACTGAGAAAGGCTGAAGAACTGTAGGCTCGGTCACTCTTTGATGAGGCCATCCAAATCACAAGAAGCCGAGTGCCATCATAAAAAATGGAGTGTGACCCAATGCCGGTGAGTCGCAGCAGTGAGCGGATGACTCGGTGGCGGAATGCTTGCAGGAGACCGCTGCTGGAAAGGCTCGGTAAAGCTTCATAGTTGTTTACTCTCACCTACATAAGGAGTATCGAAAAGTGTTTTTGGAGCTGGTATTATGATGTCAAGTTTCGACGCGCGACTGCCCCGCTGACTTATATATTCTCACGCAACACCGAAATCACCAACCGGTATTGTTTTCGGAGTTGCTTCGATGCATATGAAGCCGCAGACAGTAATACGCAAGATGCTAATGATATATACATCGCAGGTAGCAGCACCAACATCAAGGCCGCTGCGACGTTACACTATACGAGCCAGGAAAATTCAAAACGTAGGCACCACGTTTCGCTCCACTGTATTCATACGTCTTCATCACGCCCTCATAATTCTCCTCGTCTTCAGACCATTCGATTCTCCTATCCTTCGTCAACTTCAACACAGCGCTAGAACCCCGTTTAAGCTTGGGCTCCGGCGGCGCCTTCAACGCTTCAGTTTCGTCCCGCACCGCTTTCAACCATCTCCGGGAGACATCAACCTGGTCCGGTGTCATAAGCGGAGCTAGCAGTGACCAGATGGCTTTGTCCGTGCCATGCGTCACGTAGCCTACACATGTCCATCGAAAAAGCTCGAGTTTTGAATGAATGATATTATCAAAACTTACCATTCGGGCAGAGTTGCTCTGGAGTCCACTCAATTCGATATCTGATGACCGGAAAGTCTGCTTCCAACAGGTCTCTGTGTAATAACCGAATTGGAAAATGGGTCAGTACACAGCTCAAAGCCCGGCCAAGGACTGCTTTCGCCACGAACATGACATGAGGTTGCGAACGATCCGAAAGGGGAACTGTCTCGTCAAATGTCCACGGCAATCTTGCGGGGAGGACATCGGGTATGAAACCGAATAGATATACCATTCGTCCGATACTTCGCCGACCACGATGTTCTGAACTCCGCGCTCACGTAAACCACGAGCAAATTTTGCAGATTTTTGCCTGTCCATGAGTCCCCATTGTGCAGGTACCCAATCATCTGATTGGCACGCTCGAAAGATCCCATGTTCGATCCCCAATACGTCCGATTCGATCGCTTTCGTGATCGCCGTCCAGGGGACTTTAACGGGATCTCTCAAGGTATCTAGAATATTTGGCGAATATGGGTTTAATTTCAATGCCCTGCATAATGCGTCGAATTGCGGTTGCAGTTCAAAAGCATCCTTTGGATCTGACCTGATCATTCGATTAACGGTGAAACAACCGCGAAACAGATACACGCACGTTATGGCATTAGATTGGAGGATGGCCGATTGGAATGGCGCACATTCCCCTTCAGGTAGGAAGGACACTTTATGCAATTGTTGATGGATCGAATGTGAACTCAGATCGCAAAGAGAGCCTGATTGCGAAATCATTAGAGGGGAAAAAGGCGACGTTCGAAGTTCTCACCTATTGAATGGCCTTGGAGTTGGATGTTTTTAGGATCCCCTGTGGTGATAAAACTTACATCCACGTCTATTGAACCGCGAGAGGAAAACGTACCTCCGAAAGATTCAATGTTTGACTTGATCCATTGCAACGCCAGCCATTGGTCTTTGAATCCATAATTTCCGCTCAAATTTGGCTTGTGAGATGCGAGGAATCCGAATGCGGAGAGTCGGTAACCGATGCTAACCCATACTTCAGACATTTCAGCACAGACATACTGCGCTTGAGCGGACGGAGCGTGCGGAGAACCAAACTGAAGGAAGCTGATTGCATCACATATTACGATAACCTCATATGACGATGGGATGACAGCTTACCCTTCATGGAAGTGGACTTTCACAGGGAACTTTTGTTGAGTAGGAAAAGATGGCGGAATGAAGATGTTGAGGAATAAACTTGAAGAAATGAAATCAGCCAAGTCGCCGGATGTTCGTTTTTCGCGACTTACGGATTCTCAGTGGGTTGTCCAAGCCCAACCCTGTGCTCGTAAGGCACGTCTACTATATAGCCTGATCAGACATCGCAATCTACTTAGATAAGCTCAACGTACTTGCTGCTTGACCATCAAAATTTGGCTGAGCGGCATCTACGGGAAACGGTTATCACACTGATCAGACTACCAAAATCAATTCGATCTTACATGACGTTTCCTTGATATATTCTTTCTCTTCGTATCGATGATCTAGAGGCAAAGGTTCGGGGTCCATAAACCGCTTGGGAGGAAGAGCATAGGGTATCTCTGTTGATGCTCCTTGTCATAATCCCGCAAACAAGTACATCGAAAGAGTCATACCTAGAAACACTGCGACGCCATTGCAAGTTCGCCCACCGATAACTGGTCCATAACGCGTAACGACCGAAATACGGTCATTATTCCAACTTAATTCGTCTTGCAGATGAGTAACGTTATGGGCCACGGGTGCAGGCAAAGCTGGAATGTCACGAGGGTATAAAGACATCATGTCATTGAAGGACCCATAGTCCGGAGACCATTCGATTTTCCTGTCCTTCGTCAACTTCAGTATGGTTCTAGGATGCCGTCTAGACTCGGTTTTCTGTGCCTTCAACGCAGCAATTTCGTCCTGCACCGTTTTCAACCAACTCCGGGCGACGTCAACCTGGTCCGATGTCATGAGTGGAGTTAACATTGACCAGATAACTCTGTCTGGAGCATGCGAAATATGACCTTTGTTTTCTTTTTTTTCGGGACAATCATATACCGCAGAGCATACCTCGTGATCTATACGCCATTCGATAAGTCCTAGCCTCGCATGAAAGACATTATCATACCAACTTGCTCGGGTATCCACTCGATTCGATATCTCAGGACCGGAAAGCCTGCTGCAAACAGGTCTTTGTGCAACAACCGAATTGGAATATGGACCAGTCCAACCGGCAAAAGCGATTCACCAAGCAGCACCCTTGCTTCTTCCCCGTCCTTGGTCTGCGGGAAACATTTCATGATCTTGTTGGCGATGCGGTCGGGGAAATATCTCCTCAAAGTTGGTCCAACTTCCGATGGGGAAGATAGCGGGTGTGAGACTGAATAGTCATGCCCTTCACCCTTCACTTCACCGACCACAATACTCTGAACTCCTCGCCCCCACAAGCCGCGAGCGAATGCCCCATTGCGTTGCCGCTCCATTGGCCCCGGTTCCGTGTGTATCCAATCACCTGATAAACACGCTCGGAAGATCCCATATTCGACCCCCAATGCCTTGATTACCTTCGTGATCTCCGTCCACGGAACTTTAACAGGGTCTCTCAAGGTATCTAGGATATCCTGGGAATTCGGATCTAATTCCAAAGCCTTGCAGAATGCGTCGAACTGCGGCTGCAGTTCCTCAGGAGTCCTAGGATCTGACCTAATCACTTGATTAACAATGAAACGGTCACAGGATAGAGATACGCGTACAGCATAGCATTAGATTGGAGTATAGCCGATTGAAATGGCGCATATTCCCCTTCAGGTAGACAAGACGCTCTATGCAGTTGTTGGTGGATTGAATGAGAACTTGAATCGCAATAAGAGCCTTCATCGCAAAAGGCATCAGGAGATAGAAGGTGCCTAATTCTCGACATCTTTACCTGCCGAATGGCCTTGGATTTGGATATTATCAGGATCCCCTGTGGCGATAATTATGCCTACGCCTATCGAAACGCGAGAGGACAACGTACCTCCGAACGATTCAATGTTTGCCTTGAGCCATTGCAGCGCAAGCCATTGATCTTTGAAACCATAGTTTCCGCTCAATTTTGGCCTATGGCACGCAAGGAATCCGAACGCGGAGAGTCGATAGCCGATGTTGACCCACACTTCAGACATCTCAGCGCAGACGTACTGCGCTTGACCAGACAAAGCATGCGGAGAACCAGATTGAAGAAATCTGACAATATCTTATATCACGGTAACCTCCGATGGCGATGAAGAGGTAGCTTACCCTTCGTGAAAGTAAACTTTCACAGGGAACTTTTGTTGAGTAGGGAAAGATGGCGGAATACATATGTTGAGAAATAGGCTTGAAAAATCAAATCGGTCAAGTCGCTGGATGTCCTCTTTTTTTTTTGACGTACGGATTCTCAGTGGGTTGTCCAAGTCCAACCCTGTTTTCGTAGGGCACGTCTGTATAATCAAATCAGACACTGCAATCTGCTTTAGTCAATTTCAACGTACTTGCTACTTGGTCATCCAAATTTGGCTGAGCGGCATCTTTGCGAAATGGTTACTACATTGATCATAAACCAAAATTTGTATAACCCCACATGACGTTTCCTTGATATATTCTCTCTCTTCGTATTGGTGATCAGAAGGCAAAGGCTCAGGATCTGTAAACCGCTTAGGAGGAAGAGCATATGGTATCTCTGTTGGTATTTCTTATTATAATCCTGTCAAGGAAATAGGTCCGAGATCATACCTAGAAACACTGCAACGCCATTAGAAGTCCGTCCTCCAATAACCGGCCCATGACGCGTAATGACAGTAATACGGTCATTATTCTGAGTCAACTCGTGCTGCAGATGAGGAATGTTGCGGGAAAGTGAGTGTCGCTCGACAACCTCATGAGTCATTTAAACGGGCAGGCAGAGCTTAGTCAGCGATGGCAGACAGACTGGGCCCTTCGCATTCAGCACGCGAATAGGCACGCATGATACAGGGCATGTTGGACCGCCGTGTGACTACGGGGTATGGACCACTGTGCGATTAATTCACAGGGTATGTTGGACCACCGCGTGATTACGGGGTAAGTATGTTGGACCACCGCGTGTGGACCGCCGGGGTGATGGATGTTCGGTGATCATCCATTTTGCTTGTTGGACAGCCGTGTCGAGGTCAAAGAGCTGGTGCAGCAACCTCATGCTGAGTCATCATGCTGATTCTCGACCGCCTGCTGTAACGCAGCCACTCCGCTACATACATTCTATGTCCAATGGCAAACAAGTCACAGTCTGGCAAGTGATGGGCATCTGTCGATCATCGCAATGACGCCATCAGGCACTCGCAACCATAAGTAGAGGACAAGCTCACGCACAACTCCCTATGTAGGCCGTTCCTGGTTCCGCCATCCCCCACTTCCTGCCGCTCGTCAAGAATGCTATTCTACAACACGCTTTTCCTTTCTATTCTTTTCACTTCCAGTATGTAAACATATATATTCATTTGGGGCTAGTAATAAATAACCATACAGTTTCCGCGGTGGATCTCGAATCCCTTCTTGCTGCCAGACAGACCTCTGCATGCAATAGTCAATGTGCTACAGCCTCGAATGTAGCCTCTGATGGAGTCCGTCCCCTTATTCCCAAAAGACTTTCTCTAACACTTTTCTACAGAATTGTAGTATCGCATGCCTTTGCACGTCAGCGACGATCAACTCCATCAACCAATGTGTTCAGTGCGCCGAAGCAGCAGGTATTACCACAGGCCTTAACTCTGGCTACCTCCATAGTTCGTTGCGTTCTTTTTACCAATAAAACTGTTCTACGAGCTACGATCATCAGGGATTGAGACCGATTGTGCGAACGCCGGGTATCCAGTTTCAGTAAGCCCTGGTTCAGCCACCGGATCCACTCCTTCCGGAACTGGCTCAGGAAGTGGTGGAGGCGCGACCACTGGTAGTCCTGCAACCGCTAGTAGTCCCGCAACCGCTAGTAGTCCTGCAACCGCTAGTAGTCCCGAAACCGCTAGTAGTCCCGAAACCGCTAGTAGTACAGCAACCGCTACAGGGGCTCTTAGCGGCGACAGTACGACAACTGCCGCTGGTGGTCAATCTACCGCCACTGGAACTACCAAGAGCGATGCTACGGATTTGACAGCGCGACTTGGTGCAGCAGTAGCAGCAGCAGCAGTAGGCATTTTCATTCTAGCTGCCTGAAAGACGTTTTCTCCGTTTTCTCTACTTTTTCGTTCTTCCAGTTTTAAAAAATATGGTTCAACATATGCCTATATGTACAGTACTTGTTTACTTTCGATACCGGGATCAGCTGCAAGTACCACGTGGTAGTACTATCAGAGGGATCATGATCATGACAAAATGACAATGGCACAGCGAAGAAACTTTTTGACCACTATACTTTCAAATGATCACAAACCGGTGGTGGCTAACCGTTGCGCATTGGAGCTTCTCGCGCTGCATGACATTGATAGATGCATTGGAATCGCCATGGCATCTTTCTCACAACGGCCTTTGAATCCTGAAATTCATTTTGCGCCAGCCCAAAATGATGTTTTCTTCCCTTCCACAGAAGCTGCACCCGCGGTTCGTCTGATTCCTATACTGAGGAACCCAGCGTCGACAATATCACTTTCGAGCTGATGGTGTTGACTACTTGTCTTTGTAGACAATCGACAGGGTTCAGTGCCTAATCCTCAATGCTAGAAGGTTATGCACATTCGGTCCAATGCCTGTCTGATCAAGGTGAGGTGGCTGAGGACGTAGATTGGGTTGCGAGCTTCAGAACTGTTGGAGAAATGACAATCAGAGAAGGGGAGAGAAGGAAAATCGTGTTGGCGCTTGTTGTAGGAAGTATATGTTCAGCGGCGGAGTGGAGTGAGTAAAAGAGGGAATGACTCGACAAGAGGAGTATTCTAATTTCTTGTCAATCATGCATCATAGGCATGACAATGTGCGCAAAGTAATTTCGAAACCGTCAATTTAAAACCAATTAACCTAGCCGCGTTTGGTTTTAAGCTCTCGCCAGAGGACGGTGTAGAGCAGCGCGCCTATTCCTGCGAAAACAATCTCAACCCCCACGTACGTAGGCATCCCAATACGCATACCACTACCACCCCATATCGCCCCCGTCACTCTCCCTGTATACATACTATACTGTATCATAAGCGACGTCTTGTTGTTCCAAGACGGTGGTAATTGCTTGCTCAACAAACTGACCGGCACCGTGCTGGCCATATTAAAACCCAAAGCGACGGCCCACCAGCAGATAAACACGCTTCCATAGTTCAACTTGTTCGTCTCTAATAAAGCAAGGAAAATGAAGAGTGCGGCGAGGCCCAAGCTAGTGCCGAAAGCGAGAATTTTGCGGTCGTCTATGCGCCGTGCCATGAATATATTCATGACGAGGAATGGAAATGCGGTGATTCCTCCCAAGGCGATGAAGTTTCCAGAAGCAAAGGGTGACCAGTGGAGTTGTGCGGTACTCGAACCAAATATCGGGAGGTTGGATTCCCAAGCGCCGAGGACGAGGAAGCATGTCATGGCGAACCAACACATGCAGACTATTACGCCTATTTGAGGAAAAGTGAGAGAAAAAGGCTCTTGGCTGGAGGGCTCGGTCACCTCCGCAATGTCGAACTGCGGGGTGGTGGTTTCGTCGAGAGTTTGTGAAGTGCGAGAGGAAGGAAGGTATTCTTGATCCCGAGGTACATCATCGTACCACAACGTCAAGCAAATCCAGAAAATGCACCACACGCATGCCATAATCCACCCTGGGCTCGTAAATCCGTTGAAAATCGAATTCCGGAATCCGACCTTGTAGAGAACGCCTCCAAAGAATGGACCGGCGGTCATGCCTAGACCTTGTCCCATGACTAAAAAACCCGCGAGAGTAGTCCGTCGTCGGACACCTACAATCCGCGGGTCTGAACAATACCGCTTGCAGTACATGAACATGGAGAATCCAAAACCGGTTACAATGCGCCCTATCAGGATGAGATACAAGAAGTGGGTGTTGTATGCCAGTGAATAAAGGACGTGGCCGACAATGCAGGCGGCACAACTGACATGAAGGGGCAGTTTGTAACCGCCTGGAAGTGAAGTTAGGCTAATGATTGAAGCTAAAATGGATGTGAGATGTTCTAACCTCCATCATACCGCGTGAGTGGAATGAGAGCCAAGCCTGCAAATATGGTAGGAATACCGATGGTCAGACCGGAAAAGGTTGAATTTCCTCCTAGATATTGTGCATATTCGTTGGACGATGGAATGATGACGAAAAATGAGATCTGTTTGAAAGATGTCAGTGCGCGTATATTAAATGAGTTGGCAATGCTTCACTTGTAAGAGTAAGTTCGCAATGAGGACGATCGCGAGGGAAGCAAGTTTCGGGAGAGCCAATTCCGGATCTAAGGCGTCTGTTCGTTTCTCAGACCGAGTCACCACTTGTTTGCTTCGAGTCCATTGCAGTGAAGGACGACACGATAGCTTCAACTTCCACATCTCCGCTCAAGGTGACTCGAGTGATAAGAGTCTTTGTGCTGACGAAGCATGCGCTTTCCAATTCCCGAGGCATCGGCAGGCCTGGTGGCCATCATATGATCATAAATAAAATTTCGGAAGAATAGGTGTTTATTTATAGTACAACGTGACCCGTATTCCACCATGCTACCACGCAATGAATTTAAGTTTCGCGAGCTTATCGACGAGCCTCTTGGGCCATATCCCGACTCAACTATCCTCAATTCATCGTTTCCATCACCAGGCTTTTTACCAACTCTCGATTGTCTGACTTTTGAACGCGATAACAAATGGATCGGATTGGACGACACAGAATTCGTCATGCCTCCACCAGAAAGCAACCTCATCGCTAAAATTCCAGTCTATTTCTATGGAACTTTGAAGATTGAGAGTCTAGATTGGCTCTCCCCGGAAGGATTAACTAGGTTAGAAAATGAACTACGGATTCGCGATCAGAAGTTACACCCACATCTCCTCGAAAGCCAGCTAACGCTGCAGAACGTGTACGGAGATGCCAAGGGTAGAGGGTCAACAATATCTGTCATCGTTCAGTGTAAGAAGAGCATGTTTGTTGAATACATGACCTGTGAGTATACGTTTTGTCGTGATTTTCTCGTTTCGCGTTCTCACACACAACCTTTTCAAAGCGGATAAATATAAAGATAACTTCCTCATACAATCCGCGGCTAGGTATTTCCTCCGATTTGGTTTAGCCTCACGGATCCATCATCTGACTAATTATTCTAGCAATGACAAGAATCAAAATCGAAAGTACAAAGTCATCTCAATGGATGGCGCAGCATTTGGGAAAAGCCAAAACTTTATTATGCGTTATCGGTTATGGGCACTAATCAACAAGATCGTCGAGGCTGACGCGAATACGACTCCCATACACAAACGGACCCTTGTCTGGCTCGTCGAGCGGTCATTGGAGAAATTGCGGTCGGACGATCCCGAGTTCCGCGATATTGCAGCAGGGTATAATGACGGGGAGGAGGAGAGTGACGAAAGCTCGAGTGAGAACGAAGGTGAAGAGGCCAACCGTCCATTTCGTCCCCGCCACATCTCACCGTCCGAAGTCAAGGGGATTTATGCGAGTCAAGCGGAATGGTTACTCGCTCAACAGCTTGCGCCAAGGCATAAGAATAATTGGAGAGTTAATATGAAGGAGTGGGTTGAGTTTTGTCGGGGTATCCAGCTTGCGCGAAGGGAGTCTGGCAGACATGGGGTGAGGTGGGGGTTACCTTTTGGAGTTTCGCAAGTGAAGGATGTTCCCCTTGCTGAGCGGTTGGCGCAACATGGTGGTGAAGTGAAGTTTTGGGAGACGAAACTACAGAATCTTGAAGGGAATTGGTTGAACGTCGAGAAGAAGGTAAGTATGGATTTTTGGGTCGTAGATTCACTTACCAATCGTGCTATAGGCTGCTCAAGCTGAATCTGATGAAGAAAAATTGCCAGAGTCACGCCTATCACCTGAAGTTCCTGTGGTTGAATTTCAGTATGATTCCGACTTTTCGGAGCCATCCACGCCGTCCTACTCTGATTCCGAAGATGAAGTATTAAATCATGTACTCACAGAGCGTGTTCCCAGATTTTGCTGGCTACCCCCCACCATACCATCTGGCCGGTTTGTGTGGAACTGCCCGGACCGGGGATGTGAATACTTTTTAGATTTCCTTGATCTGCAGGACGAGGACTTGGAACAACTGCCAGGAGAATTGCGTCAGCATATGGTAAGCAAAGCATGGCAGTCCATCAAAGATATTAGAGTACAAGATGCATTTTCGTTAATGGCCAACAATCACTATACTTGGCACATGCGCCGAAATGGTGTGGAACTGGTGCAAAGAGGGAAGAAGGTAAGTGCATTCCGTTAGTATCCGAGTTCTAGAGTCTGAACTCATTTAAGTGGGTTGTCGTACCTTACGAGGTGTAGGATGTATTACAATGTTATTACATAATTTATATATTAATGACTTCCTCCGATGGCGACGACTCGCCCATTCGCGTTCTCATCACACCTGCGCAATCTTCTTACTTTGCTGGAGAAACATTGGCAGTGACTATCACCTTTACAAATACCCGTTCACCCGACTATGTCCCTGCCTCAAGAACCGCGTCACCATATACCCACAAGCGGGGTTCTCATTCAATTAGTTCTGCCCCCTTGGCACGGCCGCCCACGTCACCGGGCATGCCAAGTAGAAGCGTGGTCGTGCCGGGTGGGTTAGGATCCTCGTCTCTTTTGGGGTGGAGAGGGCTGAGAGGGAGTCCGGATGGTGCTTCGGAGCTGCCAACTAGGAAGGGTCTCATTGGAAGTATGTTATCTTCCTCAACCTCGATGCAGAGATGACAATGACGGAGACAGATAAAGAGACGAAAACCCAAATGTCGACCTCAAAAAGTGACCTCCTGCCAGAGCTTATTGAGCAGCGGCGGAAGCGACTTTTGGCAAAATCTTTATCAGTATCTATATCTCCTGGAGAGCTCGAAAAGCAGCTTCCAGAAGGGACGATAGCCAGGGCAACCTCTCCTCGTTCTCCCTATTCTACCAACGTTGGCTCAGGATCACTCAGCATCATCAGCGAGTCGAATAGTCCCAGTGTTCGCTCTCAATCTCGTTCTCCCACTCCACCCTCTCCGACGACAGCATCCTCTGCGTTCGTAACTCCGCCTGTGTCTGCATCCACCTCGACCGCACCGCCTAGCCCTGTGATCTCGTCAACGAGCGAGATCAACTTCAATTATGGTTCCGGTGCTCAATTCGCCTCTGCGTCAGGACACGCGAAGGGACCATATAGCATAGGCCTAGGGCCACCACCGAAAGGATCCAAGTCTTCAAATGCTACAACAATACCTCACAGACCTGTTTCTCTCGATCTCCCACTCTACTCCGCACCTCCATACACCAAACAATCCTTTTCCCAACCTCATCCGCAATCGCACCATTCCCAACCACACCTGCTGCCATCCGACCCACCATACCCCTCACCGTACCTCCAACCACGTACCGCATCTTCAATATCCTCACCATCATTCCCCATCCCATCTCATCCGAAAACCGAGCTGATATTATACGCATATGCTCAGCTTACCGGTTCTCTCGTTCTCCTGCCAGTACCAAGTTCCACGGGTGACCATCCGGAAACTCACTCAATGAAGCGGCTCAGAGCAAAGCTGACGAGGCGGACAGTTATGGGCGGCGGGAGTATGGATATCACGCCATCGTTGCAGTCCTTACAGAAAGGCGGCTCGTCTAGCGCAGCCGGCACGCCTGCCTTGCTGAGCGCCGCACCGAGTTTAGGATCCGGCATTGTCTCTAGTCCTAGACTTGGAGGAGGAGGAACACCTGGTACCCGCCCAATGAGGCCACGTATCCGCGCTACGCACGTTCGATCACCTTCACTTGCCGCGGAATTCTTTTCAAGTTTGCTCTCACAGCCCTCGTCTCCTGCTTCTCCCTCACCTCGATCGCCTCTACCACCACCACCACCATCTCTCACTACCGATGACGAGCGGGACGCCGAGGTCGGCTGTCAGCGGGTCTACACAAATCCAGTGCATCCGTATCAGATCTCAAGTCTCTCCATACCAGAAGCTGGCATAGACGACTTTTCGGATGACACCAAAGCCGAAACGTCAGATCTAGACGTATTATCCATCGATCCACATTTTCCTCTTCCGACGTTTGATTCTCAACCTTCTATGTTGGCCATTGACCTTTCGCTTGGACCTGGAGAATCGAAAAGCTGTGCGTTGCCCATGTTACCTCCCCCATTTTTTTAACTGATTCGCTTTCTGTCTATTCTGCAGATACGTATTCGATAAGCTCCCTTCAGTTCTCCCGCCTACGTTCAAAGGCCGCTGCATCCGATTTTCGTACGAGTTATCGGTGGGCGTATGTCGTTCCGCTGCTTCTCCCGGTATGGTGTTTACGCCACCGTCGCTCGCGAGTGGGAATGGAGTGAGTAGAGTCGTCAAGGTGCCGATTAGGGTGTACAACCACGTTGCTGGTATGTATGTCTCATCGTTCTCGATCCCAACACGTAATTGATTCGTGATGTTAGTGGGACGAGTCCCAAGACCGTATGATCTACTGTGGCCCGTTGGACGACGGATACGAGACAGAAAAGATCAAGGTGTCATCACTGAGGTTGGAGTGCGTGGGAAGGCTAGCGCTAGTTCTGGTATGTATATATGTTTGTCTTTGGAAATTTTCACTGACGGATGTAGTAGCGCTGCCGAATTCACAAGATAGGGAATCTCAGAGGAATGAAGGGACGATAGACGATCTTCAGGAATATGCGAGGAAGCTGCTTGCGTCAACAACTCAGCAAGTGCGGAGAGAGGACGACGAGGACGCGCCGATTGGATGTCGGGAAGCCGTTGAGATCCTGACTAGGAATCCCAAAAAGAGTATGTCAATACTTTATTGCTCGAAGCATTTACTCATATACTCGTGGGTAGTCTCGTACGACGTGAACAAGGACGGTGTGAAGGTTGCTGTTCTGACATTCGCAAAGTCGGCTTATCGGCTGGGTGAAACGGTGCTGGGTGTGGTCGAATTCAACGATAGAAAAGGAAGAGCGAGGGTATTACAGGTTCGTGCGCGCTTAGAACCCTGTCTTTTTTTTTATAACGTTGCTTATATCCTATAATAATCGACAGATGTCGGCAATGCTTGAAGCGTACGAGAAGGTCCCTTCCTCTCTCGCATCAGAGAATGCGGTCCCATTGAAGCGCGTACATGCGGAACATCACCAGTCGTTCGTAATGTCTGTGTTACGGACGACGTTCTCGTTGGATATACCCTCTGACGCGAGTCCTGCGTTTCAGGTGGGCATGGGTGAAGGAGGAGAGGATGGCGTTGGAGGGCTGGAGTGGCGGGTAAAGCTGTGCCTCATCGTCGCTGTTGCATCTGAAGAGGCGGATGCGGGGACGGAGGACGTACGGTTCAAGGGGATGGTGAAAGACGGGCCGCGGGGCGCATGGGGCTCTACATGGCGCGCGTCGTCAAGCATCGTGCCAATGGAGAAGAGGGAGGAAGTTCAGGTGCCCAAGCAAGTTGATGGGAGTAACAGTGGTGGCGTACGTGGGTGGGCGTACTACCTTGCGTCTGCGCTACTCGGGACATCGACAACTGGAGGTGTAGATCACGAAGGAGACGAGTTGGATGAGGATGAATATGATGGGATCCGGGGTGATCCCGGGGGTGGAGTCGGGCAGGGAGTAAGCTATGGTGGTGGCGAGGTTGGCTGGGGATCTGTTGGTGTTGAGATGGTGGAATGCAGTGTCCCTATTACGGCCTGGGCGGGCAATACGGCATTCAAGGCACTAACAGTTGTCTTTGGTGTGTAGAGGTATGTATCTCCATTGGCTGTCATAATCATACAATTCCATGGCTCAACTGTAAACTTGAGAAAGAAGATGTTGGTAGTAATTGAAGCTCTTGCCATGCCAGTCATTCACTCAAAGCTAGGGGCCAGGCTCCAGCCTGGCTATGTTTCTCCCACCTGTCCTGTGACAGTCCACCTATGTGCTAACCTACATATTTTCCATACTAAAGCTTAACACTTCCAGATGCAAAACTTCAATTAAATATGATGACTTATGTAAATTCAACACCAATATGTGCAGCCCTGAGTGGAGGGCCCTTTATGCCTGCTTCATACAGACAAGCTCACTTCCTACTATATTGTTCCCTTGTCCTACTTACATACATATGATGCCATCCTTACATATATCTACTTTTGCTATGACCTTATTCACTAATACATAGTACATATGTCTCACTGTTGTACTTACATGTACATATATAAACTGCCTGTAATTAATAGTCAAACCCTAAGTTTGACTTAGCTATCCAATAACTGTTTCACTCATAAACTTGCTTGACTCACTCAATATTCCCATGGGTGAACTTCAAATAATTAGTTCATACTTAGTTTGTACTTAGTATGCCTAAGTTCCCGCAGTTGACTGAGCTTGTGCCACACTTGTCCTCAGGTATCAAGTCAATGTTCTGACTTGAGACTCAACTTGTAATGAGTCATGACTAGAGTTGCTGTTGTGACTTGGGTTGAGATTAACAAGTTTGTAACACTGATCCCTATCTAAGACTCCAACTCCCATGAAATCATATACTAGATTTGAAACAAGTTTCTGGAAAAAATATAAAGAATTAGCATTTGAGTTATATTAGTGAATTCTATAATGACTATACAAGTAATCCTGTAAAATCTTTTTTAAATAGAGTTTATGTTTTGAATTATAGACTTAAAACTAGATCTCTGAAAATGTTTAATTTGGCATATCATGAGATCATCATATTTTATAGATTAAATCCTGAAACAAACAAATATACTAAAAAAAATATAATAGATTCTATATCAGTGTTAGCTTATTAAATATTTTTATACATTGTTAGTATATTAATTCTTTTAAAATTATATCAAAATGGTGTGGAGATATCTTCCTTCATGGATAGTGGGAAAATAGTAAACTAAAATCAGAATGTCATGCTTGTATTGAGCGCTGTAACGAGCCGGTTCCGGCTACATTGGAACCGATCACCAAAGTGCGCCACATTCTGATTCTCGGCATCACATCATGCATCACGGAAGCTTCCGAAGTCAAACCTTCGCACCAACGACCTTCGGCCACATTGCAACAGGGCCATTCCCGCAACTTGAGTGTTATTCGAATGCAACGGGGCACCTAGATGCGCACAGACCATTGGACTCGGAGGAAGGCTCATCGCAGGTAAGCCTCATGTCCTTGTAGTATATATACGACATTGTCTGTAGTAGTTGGACATTGAATATACAGCCGGTCTCACTTCCACTCTCTTTCTCTTTCCCTTGCATCCGATTCCGTTCTCCTTCTCGCTTGGTGACTCGGTCACCATTCTGTTCCTTCCCCTTTGCTCTCAGCACTCTATCGCACTTAAGCACTTTGGTCAGACCTCCATAGCCCCTTTGGCCGAACACTGTTCCATGTCGGCCTTCTCATTATTGTTTCAGCACTGCCCGTAACAAACATGTAAAGAACTACAAACAAAACTAACTACCATATATGTAATTTCCATATTTGGATATACTCTTAGTGTCTGAATGTATGACAGTCCAACACCTCAGGCCAATTACAAGACTGACCAAGACTCAAAAGGCCACCATCTGGATGTGACCAGAAATTCAGGAACTGAAGCAGGACATCTGGTGCTACTTGATTGCTCTCAGAAGGGAATACCGGCATGAATTGAAGGCCTTGCATCCCAACAAGAATGAATACTTCCCCACTCCATTGGCAGCAATGCAGCAGCAGCAGAAGAGGTGACAGCCAACATCACTCTCACCCCCCATGAGTCCATTGGCAGCAATGCAGTAGCAGCAGAAGAGGCAACAGCCAGCATTGCTCCCACCCCTCACAGACTCTGCCCCTGTTGCTCTCACCTACAGTGGGCCATCATTTAAACTTGCAGACATTCCCTCTCCAGTTGCATTACTGCAAGAGCCCCAAGCATCAATCTTCCCCTCCATTAGGGCCATCCTGGCCCTACCCACTCACATAATGAAGGGCTTTTATGTGGGTGAGGGGGACAAGGCAGGAAAGTGCCCCATTTGTGAGACAGAGCTGCAGCCAGGAAAAGGCAGACTGCATGTCCACTGCTGCATTGGATAGGCTCAGCAAGCTGTTGCATTGGACACACTGGCATCAGTGATTGGAGAGACACGACATCACTGGAACAGATGCAATCAAGAGTTCAGCAAAGTAGGAGAGTTCATAGCACATATTCAAAACCACATGAGGGGAAGGACCTGCCAGTGGGACAAAACAGCACAAGATCAGAACAACCACCTTCTCTTGCAACATTCTGTACCATACAAAAAGCCACAATGCCACTACTGCTACATTTGTAGTGAATGGTCATGGGACCTCTGCAGCAAAGGGGCATATTGGGAAGAGCATTGTCAGAGCCATTTTAATGCACTTTTGGGGGGTTTCGTTGAGAGGTCCTCGAACATTGCAGATGCAGAGCCCAGGGGCATCAAGGTTGATGGAAGTGTGGCTTTTGATGAAGGTGAAGGATTTGGCAGGTCTCAACCAGAATTTCACAGTCTGGTGGAGTCTGGAGTCATCATCATCCCATACTTTTGTCCATTTTGCATATTCAATGGTGCTTTGCCAGCATCTGAGCAGTGCTGTCAGTACCACAAAGATAAAATTTCTCAGCATGTCATGGAACATGTCCGTGGTATGGGTGAGCCGCACATCTGCCCTTCTCCTCCATGTGGTCACAAACACTACACAGAGGAAGAGCTAACGATACACATGATCATAGAGCACTGACTACCACTCAGAGGCACTACACATGCAGGGCATCTTTTGCTAGCAACCAAGGTACAAGCCACACAGAAATGTCACCACTGCCTTGGATGTTCCAAGGCTGTGGGGAATGTTGCAGAGCATTCCAAGAGCACCACAACTCCCAAGTGCCAGAAGGGTCGCTACTGAATGGCAAATGACAGCAAAGTTTTTATCTGGACAACAGCAGAAAGCACAGCATCCCAGAGGAAAAGTCAGATGAGCCAAATGGTTGAAAGTGTTCAAGCAAGCATGTATGTCAAAGTTAGGGGCTGTAGCCATGTTCAGTTTCAGTATAGAATAGTATGTACAGTAACCCTCAAAACTGTTCCAATGTTTGGCTGTCTTGAAAAGATTGACCAACCACACAATGGGAAACTTTTATAAAATTAGTAGAAATTAGTAGATGATAGAAATTATAGAATAGCATCTAAGCTTGAATTTGAGCATATACTGATGTCAATTGAGTCAGTAGTCCATGAGATATAAAATGTTTTGTGAGGCAATGTCATTGGAACAGTTTTGTGGCCAACATGGTGGGATGACAAAACCGGTATCTAGCAATTATATGACAGTGGTGAAAGTCATGCTACAATGTTGAATAACCTTAATATGTCTCAGATAAGTGCTTAAAATGCTTACATTGCATCCTGGCTATTCTTGCTATGAAGTCTCAACCATGGGACCCTGAGGTCACACTATACATTGTGATGCTTATCACGTTCAGCATTCACCCTTTCACAACCAGTGCCAATTCACATTACAAAAACACACAGTAGAATGTACTAGTACAAGACCTTTCTATGCATAAACTGTCTTTATGTTCTTTGGAAAGCCCTACAATGACCACATTGAGTTCAGGGCCATTCTATTTGGCTGTTTCTTTCAACATAAAGCACTCTCAGTGTTAGTCACAGTAGGCTGGCTTCTCGTAAGGGGACACTCGCACTGATCATCATGAATTGCCCAATGTTTGCTGATCAGGCTCTGTGCATTTTGTACAACATTGAGAGGGAGTGGATCTGGAGGCTGCACCATGAGAGCAAATGGGATTCCCTCAGGGACTAGGTGGGCTGGTGTTGGCCCAATCAAATTTGGGGAATAAATGCCCCCAAGCCGCATCCCATTCATAACAATCATGTTGTCTGGAAATGGAATGAAAAATAATCCAATCACTTTAAGCAATGCAGGAATTATCCTGATAGGCTCGATTGTATGGAGCTCTAGCATATGGGCCCACTGGCAGTAACTGCAAGCATATGGCCTTGTTGATAAATGGACCCTTGGGTGCATTGAAAACCAAGTTATATCAGATATGTAATAAGGTGAACAGGTCTAAGGGGTATAGTTGGACAGGTACTAGGTCAGGAGTATTCAAGAATATCAGATGCTAGGTTGATGCTAGAACAGACTATGTATGTACATATGTCCATCCCTGTGTTATCAAACTTTTACCCTGACTGTGGAGTGGCTCTGGAGTCTGCCTCCAACTTGTACTCCAACTTAATGTACCTAGCATGCCATGTTACAATACATACATTTACACATGTACCATGTACTAGCCAACTTCAGCCTTGAGATTATCAATTACAGTAGATGTGTCACATGTATACTAAAAAATTCTGGGTGATAAAAGAAATGGGCCTCAGACCTGCTGTGTGCAGCAGCAGTCCATATTACCCAAGTACAACTTGTTGTAAATTCACAAATGTTCACAGCCCTCTACTATAGAGTGATGGCATGCAACATGCTTGAATCCATCTATTGCTGTGAGTTTCACAAGACCAATTTCTTCAAATGCTGCCAAATCTTTCACCTGCCACCGTAACAGTTCAAAATATGTTTCACTGGGTACACTCCAAGCAACCATGATAATATTGATCATCTTCAGATTTGGGAACATGTGCCTTAACCTGTGAAGAAGATTTGGGGATTCAAAAAATCCCAGACAGGACAATTGATCTTCCATAAAATCTTGAAGGGGAGTGAACTTCAACCAACATTCCTCTAAAGCATTTGGAGAGGGAAGAGCCAACAACATCTTCCACATGGCCAACACCAAAGAAGGCTGTTGACTAGCATCTATTGCCACATGTTCAATGAACACAAAGTATACAATTCGAACATTGGTGCATTGGGTGAGTTGAACAGGGTCCAAATACTCTGGTGATCCATCTGTTGAAAAGCTGTTCACTAAAATGTCATATGTTCAACATAAAAACATGCATACCATGCATTGGTGGGGCAGTGAGGGGATAAAGATCAAAGGAAATCAAAAGCTGCTCTACACAATGGCCAATGTGATGTAAAAACCTCTGGGTCAAAGGAACATCAGCATCATAAGGATGAATATGGAAGGCCTGAACAGCAACATTGACACCTTGGTTAATTGATGGATCCAATACATCTCCCAAAAGTGCAAGTGAGATGTTATCAAGTATCCTGAACTGGAAAGAGCAAGGAAATATATGTAAATGGTGGGAGAGGTCTGGCTTTTCCATGAATTTCAGTTTTCGGAAGGCTAGTGTTTTTATAGAAGATGGAAGCTGGCTGAAAAACATCTCAACTTCTCCCTTGAGCCAGTAACCCACAGCATCCAGCTGCAAATCATGCAGGTTCAATTGGAAGATAACTTCCAGAACTTGGCATGGTACAACCTTCAACCATCCAAGTTTTGACACGGTCCTATGTGTTGATATGCTTAGTGATTTGACGTTACAGAGGTTCGATGCAACCCGCGTAGGGTCCCATTTATTACGGTAGCAGAAACTATGGTGGAACACGTCCTGGAGGTGGATCTCTTCTACGGCCAAAGTAAAGCTGGTCCACGGCGCACCAGCGAGGAGCAAAAAGTTGTCGAAAGTTTTGTGGTTCTCGAAAGTTTTGCGATTGTCAGTTTTGTGGTTGGTGAACTGGAGGGAGGAAAACAGACGACGTCGGCTTTTCACAAGGGCTCGGCTGCAAACCAGGCCAAGAGAAAGTAATGTTGATTCGTCGTCAAGATGATCGATTATCTCGTCGAGAATCTCTGGAGGGAACACTTCGTGGCTCATGATGGTCGTCCGAGTCGGAAGCACAGGTTTTGGTTTTGCCAAACAATGTCCCTCTCACTCATGCGTTTGCCGTTTGGCTAGGTGCCTAGTATTTGCTACATTACACTGGTCCACCCCGGGCCAAAGGTGCATGTCATCTTTAGTTCAAACTTCAGATTAATGACGCTAATCTGATCGCAGATGTCAGACTCGAGAGGTCGATCGCGCCAAACTCAAAAAGACTTATGGCAAACGAGAGAACGATCCGAATAATACGAGATTTTTGTCCATTTGGAAGCAATTTCCCCTCGATTACGAGTACATTGAAGCTGGGGAAGAGTTAGATGGGCATATTGCCCTGGTCGTGGTCCTTGCAGATGGATATGATAGAGAGAGACTAGAAGGGCTCGATATGCCGTGTCTGCCAAGTGGTGCATACGAGAAAGTTTTTACTCCGGGGATCTGGATCCGTCATTAAGGCCGCATGTTCATAACAATTATGCTTGTACGCTTGACTAATAATGATGCAGGCCTCCGCGTCAGCTAAGAGTGAACGTGCCAGCGACAGCTAGCCGATGTCAGTGTACTATGGCCCATGTATGGAGTTTTGTTCACAATATCACCACCCTTCACGATATTTTGACCTGAAACGGAATGACAAGGCAACTATGGTGGTGCTATGTGGACACTTGGGAAGGAAGCAACGGATGACATTGCGCGCTAACTCGCTCAACGCTCAGCAAGTACAGAGATTGTATATGTACATCATGCCTCAATCGGCGCAAACTCCTTTGTTTTTGTTTTTTGCTTTTAAAAAAAACGGCATGAAGGTTGCCTACATTACTTTAACCGTTCAAGTGTTCTGTCCTTTCCTAATACATGGATGATATCAACAAGACCCGGACCGTCCTGCCAACATGTTAGTGAGTACGTAACGCATTTGGACCTCTTATCCAAGAACTTGCCTTCATTCCGGTCAAGGCATGCCGGATTGTCGTCATGAACGGTTTTCGTGGGACATCATCAAGTCGCTCCTGTTCCTCGTTTAACGTGCGTTGTAGGATGGAAGGTGACCATGAATCTGTAGAGTCAAATAGAGACGTGCGAAGAATGGAAGATATCGCAGAGATGGTTTGGGCTGGAACAATATGGTGTTATAACGGTTCTTTAGGATAACGGATGAAAAAACATACATCGTTGGTCGGGCGTAACGCGTTCCAACATGGATTTGGCTTCGTCAGTTGACAAGTCTGGATCGTTGAAGAGATACGGAGCGTGCTTTGGGATGTCGTAGATGTTAGTCAGTCGGCCCTGGTGGTTTGACATCCTTTAGTTCGTATTCGATATAAAGAAAAAGGTATACGAGACGAACCCCTAGGAGCGTAATCGCCTGCTTGATATTTTCCACACTCGTATACCGACTGTGTGAAGTGATCCATTAATCGTTGGTACGTCTACTCCAGTGCGCTGGCACCACCCACCTGTGCGGGAACACGGTCTTGATCAGTTCATGCACTCGCTCAGCTAGACTATGTAACCCTTCCGGTGATGACCAAGCTTGCATTAGATGATGTTTATTGATATATTCCAGTTTTCCGGGATCTAGGCTTGTACTGCGGTGCGTGAGCGCGTCCAAGTCAAATTGTGATATCATTTCATTGAGTGGCATGACAGTCGTGCTGTCTGGGGCTGCCTGGATTTGGCGCTCTGTTGAGATATGGGAGTGGGCGTGAGCGGTGGGCGAACTTGGAGGTGGAGGGGCGGAGGGTGGTGTGGATGAAGAGGTCGAAGGCGAGATTGACTCGCGCCTCGCACCCCAACCAGATAGTGCTAGCCAGTTGAGGATTGCTTCAGGTTCCCAGCCCCGTCGCTGTCAAGTCGAATGACGAATTAGTCACTCCAAGCGATTGGATACAAGTTAATTCGTACGATGAAGTCGACGACTTGAACGTCTCCATTCCGTTTGGACATTTTTGTGCCATCTGGGTTGAGAAGAATAGGTATATGCGCGAATTGGGGACTAGGGATCTTAAGATACGCATAAAGGTCCAGATGGAGCGGTAGAGATGGAAGCCATTCCTGTGAGAACGAAGATTAGCCAACTGGGAATACCACGTCAAAGACGTTCCGCACCTCACCACGCAAAACGTGCGTTATACCCATTTCGTGATCATCTACGACTGAGGCAAGATGATAGGTTGGGAATAAGTCGGATTTGAGGAGAATAGGATCGGTCGAAAGAGACTGGTGGGCATCTCTGACTTCTCCAAAGACAAGGTCGTGTGTACGCGGTCTGTCAGGAAGTATGCCGTCCTGTCCGCTAAGAATCAGTTAAACGTTCGAAAAAGGGCGAGGACTTGAATACATTAAGTCTGATTGTTGATTTTTCACCTGCGCGGACGCGCCGCGCGACTTCTTCATCCGTAAGGTGCAGACACCTCTTGTCGTATGTGAGATTAGACCCTGAACGCGCAAGCTTTTCGCGTGTTTCTGTCAAGGTATCTGGTGTACAAAAACAGCGATACGCATGTCCTGACTTGAGGAGCTTGTCGGCATAGCTTCGGTAAAGGTCAATCCGTTCAGACTGTTGATAGGTTTTCAATATGCGAAAATGGTTTGAATGGATGAGAACAGACTTGATAGTATGGTGCGTGCGGTCCCCCCTTCCCTGGGCCTGTTACAAACACTTAATTCCTTCCGACTGACGTCAAGAATACACTGGCACACACCATAGTCATACTCCAAACCAGCCCACTCTAAAGCTGCTCTTATCCCATCAACAGCCCCAGGAACATGTCTCATCTACATTTTTTAACCATCTGAGCTCCAAGAATTCCAAAGAAAACATACCGCGTCAGTATCTTCAATGCGCAAAATCCATTTGCCGTTATTCTTTTTTGCGTACAGATGGTTATAGAGCGCCATTCTCAAGCCACCAAGATGCAATGGACCAGTTGGTGAAGGCGCGAATCGTAAAAGTGTCATTCTGCTGGCCATTTTGTGCCAGAATGTAGTAACGCGCTCCAGAGCCAAATATACTATAACAATCGAGTATACTAGATCTAGTCCGCCTAACGACTTTTTGGCGCGTTCAGGAATCAGGAGTGACAGCCGCTCCTTCCTACTACCCCATTATCCGCGCCGTTCTACCTTTATTGATGCAAGACTCGCCTTTATCTTACCTATGCACGACCTCAGCTCTTTTAGTGTGGAAAGCCGACTAGGATTCATCGTCGTCCCGCAAGATGACACGCGTCAATACTAGGTACGAAGTCAGACCAATTGCTTTTCGTAATTCGCACACATCAGCACTGCGATCTATTTGTATATGTTATAGGCCAGTCTCCATCATGGCCCAACTCATTCGAAGCCCGAAGTCTGGTAGCGACTGGACCACGAACGAACTATGCGCATACAACATCACTGTTGTACCTCAGAATAAGGAGGAGTTCTTTAGGACTATTGACTTCCCCGATCCGGCTGAGCCGTCACTGGCGGGTTTCATGACCGCCGAAACTCGAAAGGATGCAACAGACAAGAGGACAAAACAGCTACTGCACTACCTAGACCTGGCGATGGACCCGAAAATCGGTCAGGAGGCGGCGGTTGACAACTTTGCCGCTGAGCTACTGAGAGGCCTCGAGTACGACGATGAAGATCGGATCGTTTTCATCCGACATGCCATCCCTTTTCTTATTTGTGGAGAAAACTCAGTCGCCCAGACTGATGTTTGCATCATGGATGATGATGCGATACTGCTATTGTTGCAGGAGGACAAGAGATTGACGAGCATGAAAGATCCGGAGCCTCAGGTTATTGCGGAGGCTATTGCAGCCTTTGCGCTGAACAATCGGAAGCGAGAACGTGACCTTAATCTTCTCCCGTTACATTCCATCATGTTCCCCTGCCTCACTATGGTTGGCACCTCGCCGATATTCTACCAAATTACTGTCACCGCGGCACTGAGCAAAGCTGTTCAGACCGGCACTTTTCCCGAGATTGAAACTCGTGTTCTTCGTTATATTCCTGCCCTTCCTCGCAGGAATAGCGAGGGGATGCGTTCTCTGCCGAACAGACTCGAGATCTTGCGATGCCTTGAGGCATTCAAAAAGTTCTTGTGAAACTGAAACAGGTGCGTTCTTTGCCAAAAGCGTTTGAGACTATCCCTTGACCGTTTCTAGGCAGAGATGGAGGAAGAAATTTTGAAGGGACTGATTTACTTTGTGTACGTGCCGTCGAGTCCTGGACGAGCACTTGGAAAAAAAAATTACTGTCTGAAGGCTATCTCGAACATGTGGTGGTGGTCTATGAATGTACTAAAAAGGCCGTTGAGCAGTGGTAGGATGATCATGCACCTGAATTTGGTGAATGCAATGAGGTAGCAGGCTTCAGGATCCCAATTATCTGCAAAAAGAATATGAGCACCGCGATAGGTAAAGTCGAAACACTACTTACAGGACCAGCTCTATGCCATTGCATTCCACAACGTTTCGTGCGTTTCCGAACGGGCGGGAGGCCATATCAATAGCGTTGTGTTCAATCTCCTCCGTTGCCCTCTTCCTCTTGAGTCAGTCTATATATCAGATTGGAATGTGACGCACTCGGACCCAACACTAGCGAATATCTTATCAGCCTCCCTCTATGCAGCCAGGATCCATCTGGATGTGTTTGAAATCACCGTCCATCCACGCTATAATGTTGAATAACTGATACTGACTAGTAGCGTCGTAAAGTGATGGAAGCGTGCTGCAGAGGTAGCTGAAGAAAGCGGTATGGTGCGTTGCGTTCAAGGACTTAACTTTGCTCCTCCAAAATAGACAAAACACTATAATCATAATGCATTATCACGAGTGATCGAGTTTTTTGGATTTTTTCGGACGAATGCATGATCATGCATGATCCACATTTCGTTCTCCCCGTCTGAGTTGTGGATGCGAAGCCCGCCAAGGGTGATGACGTCATCGATAGAGAGTGTTGTGCTTTATCATAGCCTGTGGTCGAGTGCGAGGATGGGATGTCCAGGCTTAGAATGCATTAATTCTTCCTGGCTGGGGGCGTACCTGGTCAAGGCTCGGAGCGCTAAAGGATCGAGAAGGCGATGGAGTTTATGCAGTACGATCCATACCAAGAAGTGCCGTGACAGGACAGATGAAACGGGTCGAGGGGATTATTGAGTGTGGGTGGAATGAGATCACAATTATTCCTATCACATCACTATGGAAAATCAATGCAAGACGTCGGGACTCTCTCGTGAATGGATAATACCACATGATTCATGGATGTAACCGCTCATCGATGCGTCAATTTAATATCAGATGCTCAGACCCCGGGGATAAAATCCATTCTGTCCCATACATGGCTTTATTTAACATTGTAGGTAGGTTACCATACCCTCATTATGTACGCTCGTAGTTCATCCTTGCACCGCTGCGAGTTGTGCCTGGTGGTGTAGCAATTTAGCAAAAGTAACTCAAAAAGAGTGATGAGTCTTACCGAGAACGTTGTTGATGCTGCTGGGCACCCCACACCTGGCCCATTAAGGTTCTGCAATGTAACTATAGCAGCTTGAATTCGAGCTATCTTGGTCGGATTGGACTGATCGGCAGCATCGTTAGAGAATGTAACAGCGATTCCCGGATTATTGATGGCATGACCAGCGGCTGCGTTGTTGCTTAATTGCTGTAATCCTGTTGAGCACATGGCTAATGATTCAAGTTATTTCACAAACCTGTATGAAGGCATTCCTGTCCGGTGGGCAACTACAAGGAATCTTGACAACCTGCCCTTGCGGGTTCTTTATCCCGTCACAATTGCCTGTTCCATCTGGGTTCGTGCCAGCTTGGACGCCGAATTCCGGGACCAATCCCGGATCCACTAATGGAGCATCACGATTCACAATAGTCATCGCCTATTCATGTGATAATGACCAACAAGGTTGTTGAGAACAAGACCAATGAACGTATTAGGGATAAGGATCAAATATTAGCCTCTCAGACGTACCAACGTAGGATCAATGTCCCTTTTCCTGAGAGGGACAGGGAGAGAATAGACAAGAGCGACCAGCGCGGATAAAATAACAGCGTTCAAAGTGCACTTCATTATGGCTGTTGTGGCTGAGAGTCAAGCACCTGGCTAAATTCGGTCGTCTGGATCACGGATCCTACGTAGAGAAGATGAGGCAAAGGACGCAGTCCTTGGAAGATGGGATAGAGTTACACACTGCCCCCGCTGGCCATTTATATTCAATTTGGTGCTAATATTGGACGTGGGTATTTTTGTGACCTATCATATGCTGTGCGTGGCAATGTGGCGTGGCGATGTGGGGCTTCTGTTGATTGGTAGCATGCGTGTGGAAATGTACGATAGAAATAGTAAGATACTGACTCGTGAAATGATATTATTATTATTATGCACTGACGGCTGTGCGATGTAAGTGGTAGCAATCATTGAATCAAGGAACGGTCGCGGGCGCTGCGCATACCCGCCCATGAGATGCATGAGAGTTGCATTAGATACCTAACAATGCGAAACGTTCTATTTCGCTATTTCAACTTCAAACACTAACATCTAACGTACTTCTGTTCATTTTATTTTTAGACTCCATCGGATCTTCCACAGGTAAACATCATCTGTCGTAATAATGCGGTGAATAATACAGCATTTTTTCTTCAAGTGCTCCAATGTGTGAGTACGAAACGAAAGAGTTTCTTGTCTTTTCTGATGGTTCAGCAGAATTCGAAGGTGACATCGCCAAAATAAATAGGCACAAATAACGCGCTCATAACGCCATGATGCACAGTGATGCCTTGTACTGGCGAGGCAGCCTATCTGCATCAGAAGGACCTACATAGGTTAATCAAATGAATGATAGGAGCGAGAATATTCTGAATCAAGGGATACAAGTCGAGCTAAGACTTCGTGGTTTCTCGACGGACTCTCCGCGAAGTCCGGATCTTGGAACGGAGGACCCAAACGCCAACCACTGTCTGCCACTGGTGTAGCCCGGGTTCGAAACCCCGAAGTGGACCGGGAGACGCTCAGGATAGAACGCAGCCAAATGTTAGAGTCTAGTCACTCTACAATCAACCAGCCTCGGACTCCGTACGCCGTAACCCTTTAAATTGTTTTTTTCTTTTTATTTCGCATACGCTAGAAATCTTCTTCCCCGTCTAGTTGGCGTGAATGTTACATATATTTATTCCATTTCACGCGTCTACTTATGCTTACTAGTACACGACGTTCAAAGGATTATTTCAACCCTCCTATGATCGACTCAGTGACACAAAAACGTTTTACTCGCAAGATAATTCCGATTATGTCCGTTCCTACGTCCTCATCCACGCTGCTCGCCCCTCCCGGTATGTGAAGTTGAAGTGTAATTAGGACATTGTTGTTGTCCCTGTTAAGACGGAATCAATCCTTGGATGAGCTGAGTTGTACAGCATGGTTATTATATGGCGTCCTCAGCTTCAGCACTTGTTGGATCTTTAAAATTAAACACACAATCCTAGAATTACTCTTTCTTTCGTAGACGAACTACATTAGATCCTGTTCACGTGGGCAACTGTGGGCCTCAGTATCGATTCGCGTCACCAAATTGAAGACCACCAAGAGTAAAACTTATTCAAGTCGTGGATGCCATCAAAAAAAGAAAATCAGCATATGCCTTTCAGCACCATCTCACTTCTTAACACTCGGTAGGTTTTGATGAACTGTAGTTGTCAGTCAGTCACGGATCAAAATTAGAACGTTTCCCCGGACCAAAGCAGTTGCAGCGATCGCGATAACCTGTGTTGAACTCCTCTCAGTTGGTGTCGAGCTTCCCAACTTATATTTACAGAATGCAATCGGTTCATGTCAAAGTCATCTGGCGAATTTAACGTTTAGAGAATTCATTCCGAATATGCTAAATAATATCATACAAAGACCCTGATAAGTTTTACGTCTAGTGTTTTAAGTAAGCGCCAGCCATGCTACCTCGTACCACGAGTAGCACAGCAGAATTATCGTTTGCGCTACTCGATATCAGCATAATCCCTATTCGCATACAACTGTCAGCACCAATTCCACTTGGTACGAAGCTCACAAAAAACACACCTGAACTCTCGGGTATTCAACCTTCTTTTGCTAAATTCTCTAGCTGCCAGCTCCATCGGTTCGTCGTCCACATCACGTCTTTCTAGTTCATCTTCATTTGCTTCCCAGTAACTGCGTTCTTCGATATCATCTCTCTTGAATCCGATCCGACGTACAGGTGCCATTGAGAGATGGGCAGGCACCACTTCAGTTTTCCTTGAGATTATAGTTCTTACGATCGAGTTATATATATCTTCTACGAACGTGCGACCGCCGATGCTCAATATAAATTTCCTGCATTTGCAACTTGGTAAAGCGGAAGCAAGGAAGAAAAAGAGGAGAATTACTTGTGGAAGAAGTTGAACGTCTTTATCGTTGTGGTCGTAGTCTTGAGTTGCGCAGGATGGAAAACGAGGCCTGGCAATCCAAATGTAATAGGTTGAGCAAAGACCACTGCCTGCATCGCCATGAGAACAGCGAGAACGAAGGAAGATTTGAATTGCATGATGCGCGATTAGATGATTGGAGGAATCGGACGATTAAATTTGGCAGTTGCAGGAAGTGAGAATGGCAGAGCTAAGATCGATAAAAGATTAGGGCCATATATCGCAACACATGGCAGCGAACAACATCGACTCACCGGCCAGCACCTAAAACGACAAGCTATGCGGGGCATGAGAACGGCTGCCTTTCGGATGTGGGGTAGGTATAGTACTCACCGACCCGCGCTTGAGAGAAGGGAATGGATAGTCACCATGATCGCGACGTGGTTCTTATATCAGAGCGTTTTGCCGGTTCGCCGGTTCTGATGGTTGACAACGTTTCATTCAGGATTGGGCATCAATCCTTGAAATTTTGCGGTTGCAGTTGTACGCAGTTATTCGTTGCTTTAATCATTATGTTTTCTGCCCAACATCAGTTGCTGATGTGATGATTTCTAAGACCAAGAGGTACTAACGCAACAGGCCAGACATGCAATAGGTTAGAGGAACACCTCCAGAGGCTAGAAGACGCAGTTGGTAATTAATTCTTACTTTGATACTTGGGTGGACGAGCCTATATTTTGTGGCGACGGTCACCCGGATATCCCGGTTATCAACGCATCACGGCGGAGTGTAAAGTTGCGCTCTAAGCGCCGTTAAGCGACATCAACTGCTGGAACCTGAATATTATTGAATTGTTGAGAGGTGAGCCAGTTAGTTAGAGTGTTAAGTACTCACTTAGACCGTCAGAGTAGTGTTCGATACTACCAACCATCAATCAGAACTTACGACACACTGATCAGATGTCGCGTGACACTAACACTTGCGTCACTACCTCACTTTTCTAACCTAGAGCATCGCTGGTCGAACGACAAGTGTACAGGATACCCAACCTAATTCTTATACTAATTATGCCATATAATTCCTTGATACTGTTTATTCTAGCAGCTATTATTGCGAATGTCTTTGCCGCCACAGCGGAAGAGTGGCGGGGTAGATCAATCTATCAGGTGCCTTTCGTTTGTTCATCTTCTCGACCCTTTTTCTCCAATCAGTTTTAGGTCGTAACAGATCGTTTGCTACTACGGATCCCAACAATGGCA